>CM035130.1:15433477-15655038 GCA_020205605.1 Panax ginseng
GGAACCTTCAAAACACCAAACCAAACTGCAAAATAAAGAAGAAAATTGGCCTAATAAACCTCTTCAGATCTGTCCATTACTGCAAAAATCGGTTTAATAAAAACTATTTCACTCTCATTTCGAAATGAAACAAGTAGCTTTAGACGTATTTTCTAAACTAGATTTTCGACTAGAGGATATAGTTCCGACTTGGTACACGGTGAGAGAAAGAGTTGATGTACATAAGGTGTAGAACACCATTTTTTTTCGATAAGTCTGTCGTTCGTAGTTAGAACAGGAAGATAAACTTTAATTTTTATAACTTCCTGTTAAATTATATCAACTATATTGAATTGTTAACCGAGAATTCGTTCGTATTTATAAGTCTATCTCAAGGATCCTATAAACAAATCTTTCCTAATCCATAACTAAGGAACAATTAAAATTAAGAAAAAAACAATCTAACTAAATAACTCATTATATCTTTATGTGAATTAAATTAACAAGAATTTTAAGCATAAATTCTTTTTAGATTACATATGACATATAAACATCTCTATATCCTATACACAAATTATGATTTCCAACATATGTAGAAAACACAATCATATGCTAACATATCCATGTCTAAATTTATAATTCGTCTTTCAATTTCATAAAAATTATCATGCTAATTATTGGCCAAACAATTAAACTTTAAAGCATAAGATCTGATAGACAATCAAAATATAGTTAATAATAATCAACAAGGAAGCATTAGTTTTGTAAAATCCCAAATTTTACGAATAAAGATTTAAATTTCTCGAATTTTTTTTAAAATATTATGGTGTGGATTTAATATAATGTTATAGTTGTAGGTAATATTTATAAATTTTGCAAAGTATGTAAGTTGTTATATTATTCGATTGGTCGGGGAATATTCTTTGTGTCGGAGAATATTCGTACGACGACACAATCATTAGTGGACCCCACAACAGAATTATTGTCGGATTGAGAAAATGACAAAAATATTTTTATAAAAATAACGGCGGAAGTTTTACCGTTAATATTGTTGAACTACTCGGTAGTAAAAGTACAGTAATACGCGTGATTGCATAGTAACACACGATATTGATTATTGATGCTTATGTGAGAAGTCACTCAGTTTTGTTCAATTATTGCTACAGTAGTTGCTGCATAGTATCTCACGTTAATTGATTCAATTATTGTTGATTGTTATATATATATATATATATATTATATATAAGTTTTGTTTTATTAGTATTATTAATATAATAAAACAGAAAAACTTTTTATATAAAAGCAGAATACTTTTATAAAGTTATTCATTTTATTAGGCTAATAGTAAAATCTTTTTATATAAAAATGAATACTTTTATAAAGTTATCTGCATTTTATTAGACAATAATTAGATTATATTATATTTTATTATGCATAGTATTTGCATAGTGCTGCGTAGTGTTTGCATAGTAAAATCTTTTTAAAAGTTATTCGTTTTATTAGAATATAAATAGAATATATTATATTTTATTGTAAACCAATCTGGATGAGTCTGCTTTTAAAATAAATCAATCTGGACCGTTCATGGATTGGTTACTTATTCATCCATTCTTCTATAAATAGAAGCTCATTCCTTCATTATTTCTTACGAATTCAATTTGAAACTCTAGAAAGAGAAACCGTAGAGAAATTATTCTTCTATAATCTTGGCGTATTTCTTTAGCGTTTAAGAAAGCTTTGGTAGAAGTGCAAGTTTCTTCAAGTATATCCACCCTACCGCCTCGAGTACTCTTCTTTTTTTTAAGGTAAGGGGTATTATTTTTTTATATTCTGAAGAGAACTTCATTATTCCATTCTTTATTATTCATTGGAATAACTTTTGTATCTGTGATCTACCCTATACTTGGTGATTTACATTGTTATTCCATTCTTTATTATTATGTTGGAATAACTTTGTATAATGCCGAGCCTACCCTATACTTGGTGAAATTCTTCATTATTCCATTCTTTATTATTACATTGGAATATCCTCACATGCATGCGTTTCTGGCAGGACCGGTTCCGTCTTTATTATTACATTGGAATATCACATGTGCATGCGTTTTTACGCCGGACTGGTTCCATCTTTATTATTACATTGGAATATCCTCGTCTGCATACATTTTAAGTGGGACCGATTCCGTTATTTATTATTACATTGGAATAACTTTCGCACATCAAGTACCTCATGCGTGGTGATTTCATTGTTATTCCATTCTTTATTATTACATTGGAATATCCCATACGGTCTTATTACGCACGACTGGTTCCGTTATTTATTATTACATTTGGAATAACTTTTATCTACATCTGAAATCTGCATGCATGGTGATTTCTTTTGTTATTCCATTCTTTATTATACTGACTTGGTTAAAGTTTTGACTTCTATACTCCATGAAATTAGTGGAATATCCTTGATATTTGCGCTTCATCCAGTATCTTCTCATGAAAATAATCTTCTGAGCATTCTTGAATTTTACTCTACAAAGAAGTATCATGTTGACAATTTGGACGTTATTAGTTCCTGAATAAATTAATTCTTGAACTTGTTTTTATTGAATTCTTATATCATTGTCATCATCCTCATGTTTATATTATGTTGAAAGTCATCTGTGGCCTGTAGTGCATAGATGGACTTGGTATGATTATGACCAGGGATTATTCGGTATAATCATGACCGTAATATTACAAATGATGTGAAAAAAGTCCTCATTGGCCCGTAGTGCATTGATGGACGCTTTTGGTATGATTATGGCTATGGATTCTCTCTGACGAGGGAGCAAAGATGAATTATTTTATGGCATGATCGGCCGCAGATTGATGAATACACGAATATCCTTGGCCCGTAGTGCATGGATAATTTGTGGTCGTGATACTAAATGAATATCCTTAGCCGTAGTCTTGAGGGGATGATGTGGATTATTTATTAAAATTTGAGTCTCGTGATAAAAGTGATGAAAAACTTTTTAAATCATAAAAGATAGTAGATTTTATTCTCTACTTGACTCTTTTAATGGATTGCTTGTTCACATTGCTTGAGCTTAAACTTGATGTCTATTGTATTTTATCGGTTTAACATTGTTGAAGACTAATGATAATTTATTCGCATTATCTTAGTCATAATATTTCTTCTTGGGCTAGTTGAGCTCACCCTTTCCTTCATCGTTCTTCTTGAGAAATGAGAACGTGGCAGAAGAGACTAGTCGGGGAGCGGAGTGACCAGTCCGGATGATAGTATTAGTAGTCCTCACTATTACATTAAATAATGTGACAATAAATATAATGAGGACTTATTCTGAGAGTGGATATTGTCTATAAGACAATATTTGTATTAAAACTCACAGTTTTCTTGTTGTATATTAAAGATTGTATTTATATTCTGTACCATGTATTTGGCAACTCAGAATAGGTGATGTATGCCTATTTTGGGGCGTCACAGGTTGGTATTTGTGGCCTCCCAAAATAGGTCCATTCCATCCATCCAACCCATTCTCGAGTCGCCAAATACATCAGATCTGAGATAACTACAATTTTATTAATACATTTGTCGTGCAAAATACGACAACATATATATCGTGAGTTTAAAAAACAATTATTGTCTTCTAGACAATATACATACCCAAATAAATCCTCATCACAATTATTTATACATTATTTTATAAAAATGGTGAGGACTACTAAACAACTCTTTCTAGAATCTTTATTCCATACCCACAAGTAAGTACTTGCTACATTCTCGCCTCCACGAGAAGAAAAATGGAACAAAAGGAAAAGGGTGAGCTCGACTAGCCCAAGAAAGAATATTATGACTAAGATAATATACAACAAAATTATCGTTAGTCTTCAACAGAAAAAATATAATAGAATACAATAGACAACAAGTTTTAAATCAATATTCGCAGTGAAATAATAATTCATTAGAAGAGTTAAGTAGAGAATGCAAACTACTATCTTCATGTATGAATTTTAAAGTTCATCGCCTATTTTTATCCTCGTAACATCAATCAATATATATACGAGATCAAATATTCATCCTTGCACTACTGAGCCAAGGACATTCACCAATTTAGTCATGTTCATCTAAACACTGCTCATCTTTGCACTACGGGCCAAAATATTCATCGAAATCATTCATCTTTGCACTACTGTGCCAAAGATATTCATCGAAAATCATTCATCTTTGCACTACAGGCCAAAGATATTCCATAATATCATCATTTTAGGCGAGGATGATGAAAATATTTTTTAAAAGCGAATCCAAAGGAAACAAAATGACAAGGATTAAGGATTAAGGATTAAATACTTTTGTTTTATCCACGTCCAAAATATACCTCAAAAATAATCATAGTGGTGTAAAATTCAAGAATGATCAAAACATGGATACAATCAAAGCTAGTATCCATAATAGATATTTTGGACAAAAAGAAGAAATTTTATTTTTCTATGAATAGTGCCGTATTCGTGAATAGTGTCGATATCGTGAATAGTCTTGAGTATCGTGAATAAGTAACTCACACACAAAAAGATAGAAATTTCACAAAAAAATCTTCACGCTTACGTGAATAAGTACTCGTGAATAAGAATCGTGAATAGTAACTCATGAATAGTAACCCATGAATAAGTAACCCCAGACATGAAAAAGTTCCAAATTTGATAAAAAGTTCCAACCAATATTTCAAAGATAATGATATTGAAGAAATAATATCATTTGAGAAGAAAATAACATCCCTTACCTCGAAAGATCGATCTTAACCTGGAATCTTGGATATAAACTATATCTTGAACTTTCACCGTATAGCAATACTCAAAGTATACTCAAAATACTCACAAGAATACGCTCGATAATATAGAGAGAAAACTTGGGTTTTACGGTGTGATTTTCAATTCTAACCTAAGCTTTATTTATAGGAAATTGCTTAGAACACCAAAGCGAAAAATTTAATATAATATTAATATATATAAAAATATTATACGTATTCCTTGAAATCTTAATCTCAGCAATTCACACATGCCAACCTTCTAGAAAAAATAAAAAAAAACGTTTTTCTAATTTAAAATAATTTAAACTTCCAAAATCAATTATTTTGAGCTTGAAACTTCAATAATTCATAATAAATAGTCATTTTATTAGAAAATTCAATCTCATGAGTTTTTATAGGAAATTCAATTCTCTACAACTTTGCAGAAGAAAGTGTTTCCAAATTTCCAATGAAAATTGACCGAAATCCACAAACGGGTGATTTTAGAGGCTATAATCAAATTTCAAATCGATAAATGGGGTCCAATTGACATGTTTAACATGTTTTAAACATTTATTGCAACAAAAAATACTCTTCCTCCTCAGTATACTCATATATCCCACATTCGTTGTAAAAATATCACCATTATTATATTATTAAAATATAATAATATATATTTAAATGAATTATTTTATCGAAAAAAGATAAAATTTCAATTTTCAACAATTGTCACATTAAAATTTTTCTCCATCTATATCCACATAAAATCAATATTTTCCTCATCATATGAATCAATAATTAATTATTCACAAATAATATTACGTAATCACAATATTGACAACCGTGCGGCCTCAGGAAGAGGGGGCTTTCCAATAAGAATTTCTCTCTTTCTTGGCGCTAATTAGGTGACCAAACCTCTCCTTAGATGTAACTTTCTAGACATTGCCAATAATGTTATCTAATTATATTATTCGGATAATATGAATTATTGTTTCGACAATGAAAAATCTTTGTGTAATGACAATTATTAAAACAACAAAGAATATAAAATATCAACGCATCAATTATTGAATCAATAAAATAAAACACTTTGAATAATAATTATCGTAACCATTATTGAGTAGTGCCTTCTTTACGTAAGAGTCAATAATTGGTGCAATACTGGTGTCTTCTGGCTCAACAACGCGTATTATCGTGTTTTAACCACCGGGTATTCCAACAAATTAAATTGTGAATAACTACTGCCAAGTTATTTTTAAACAACTTATATTTGTCATTTTCTTCCTCCAATCGCGCTTTTTAGTTATGGGGCACATCATTGCTACTGTCAGCATTTAATATTCCCGAATATTCAAGCATCTAATATTCCACGCATCAAACGAATATTCCCGACAACAACAATGAATATTTTATAACCACTTGCTTATTTTGAAATATTTGCGTATTTTACCCGTAACTATCCACATTAATCACATCAACCCTTACTATTTCAAAATAATAATTAGAGGAAATTAAATTTCATTTATTAATTATTTGGGATCTTACAGTATTTTTGTTTCTTTAAATTATGTTCTTTTTTTCTTTAAAACCTTAATTATCTTCTTATAATATTATAAAGTATTAAAATAATTAGTCTGACTTTATCTTTTTTTTTTCTTCTAGGTAAACATTTTACTTTATTACTACAAGTTGACCCACACATACTAATTCTATATGTCAAATGTTTGGCAAGTAAGCTTTTTCGTTAATATTTTGGACAAAAAAATTTATAAAATCACTAGTTTGTAATATTTTTAGTATTTCGATAACAAGAATGTAACAAAAAAAAAAATTTAATAACCAAAATGAAAATCGATCTCTAATACAATAACCAAAATATCAATTAACTCGATCCACGTCACTTGCCACCATAATTAATATTAACCGTTAGTTTAGTCAGTACTTTCGTTCACTTTTTTGAACAAAATGTTAAACAATAACTATTTTATAATATTTTTTTAGTATAATATTTTATTTATAATTAAAAAAAAATTCAATAACTACAATAAAAATCGATTTGTAATATAAACTTGGGCAAAGGTGTAAAAATGCCCCAATGTTTATACGGATGTCAAACTTACACCCACTAATTTTTTTTAAAAAAAATATATTTAACGTTACAAATTTAAGCTCAGTTGTGCCCCTCCCGTTAACGGAGATGCCATATAGACTAACTTTGTTAATACGTGAACAATTTTTTCTGACAAAACATGAAGAGATAACAAAAAATGCAAAAAAAAACCCTAATTTCATAATTAAACTAATAAAATTCCTTCTTACTCCTAATTTCACATACCCAGACATTATCACAATGTCCAAGTCGTCGACGAAGACGATCAAGATGGAATTCATCACAGTCCCGTCCATTACGCCGTCGCACTAGCCGATCACGCCACGCTCTCTAAGCTAGTTTCTTCCATCCCCAAGAGCAGCTCGCTGATCATATCTCCACCGTTCTCGATCGCCGCAACAATCCACACAGTTGCCATGGGTTGAGTTAAGACAAACGGCTCGTACGCCACCGCATTCACTAACTTCTGCTCGTACGCCATGCATGCTCGAACCCCTAACCTCATAGTTGCCATGGGTTGAGTAATACTGGCCAAACCCGTCAATTGATAAATCTTTAGTTGCAATGATGGATTGTCATTGATTTTGAAAATTATGTGTTTTTTAATCTCCCTGCCTAATTGAAGATGTTGTATTTGTCAATGATTTTGCTCTTCAATTGATAAGTCCTTAATTGTAGATGATGCCGTGTTGTTGATGTGAATTGTTTTTTTAATCAATTTGCGAGACACGTGATTGTAATTTGGAACAGAGACACTAAATATTATCAATCTTTATTGTAATTTGTTTCAAGTAAATGGTAGGGAAAGAGTTTTTGGAGGGAGAAAAAGGAATGGTGATGAAAGAAGGGAGATGTTCTGTTTTATCTCTTTTGCTATTACTAAACACAAACACAAAGGAAGAGTGAGATGCTCTGTTTTATATCTACTACTGCATTTCTCTCGTACCTCTTTCTTGGGTCGCTTTCTCGACTAATTTGACTTCCAAAGTTTTGTCTTGCGTCTCTTTCTCCACAGTTGACTCCATTGATGCCGGCGAATCCATGGCTTGGAGGGAAAATCCATGGCCTAGTC
Organism: Panax ginseng; assembly: GCA_020205605.1. NCBI lineage: Eukaryota > Viridiplantae > Streptophyta > Magnoliopsida > Apiales > Araliaceae > Panax > Panax ginseng. The sequence continues at coordinate 15,441,417 of CM035130.1, forward strand.
AACACTGACCCTCTTCTCAGCCTAGTCACTAAAATTAGATGAGGTGTCACCTCAGTTTGTTAATGTGACAAATTCGTTAACGGAGGGGCATAATTGGGTTGATTTTTGTAACGTTGAGGATATTTTTTTAATTTAAAACGAAAATAAGATATCCTTATAAACATCAAAGATATTTTTGGACCTTTGTCCATCTAAACTTGCACTGACCACAACATCAATTAATCAGGCGTAACGTAGCGCAGCCTTATCCAAAGTCTGAAACATATCAACGTTACAAGTAGTCAAGTACCTTGCCAAATGGACTAAAGTCGTGTTTGGTAAACGGTTTTAGGTTCTGCTGTGGACCAGAGACTATTGCATTTGGTTTACCATTCTAAAGAAAACAAGGTATTAAATTCGTAACATTTTTTATTATTTTTATAATAAAAATATCGTTATCAATGTATAGCGACGATAAAAATTGTATAGCGACATTTTTATTGTTAAATACTTCCTCCGTCCCACGATAAAAATTCTGGTGGACTTTTCACGCATACTAAGAAGAGGAATAAAATGACAAAATTGCCCATAATAATGTCATTAATTATGGAGAGAACTAGAATAAAAAAAGTATGAGATATTTAATGCTACGGGTATAATAGGAAAAAATGTGTAAAAATTTGATTATTAAAGGAAAGTAGACATTTAACATGAGACTATTCAAAATAGTAACAAGGACTTTTATCATGGGACGGAAGGAGTAATAATTTCTGTTGTGAATTTTATCCAATTATTTTCATATGCGTTTACACAAAATACTTTTATCCCTAAAAATTATTGAAAAAAAATACTTGTACATAAAAGTTAAAAAATACTTTTATGAGTTTATCGCTAAAAAATATCGGGAAAAAAAATACTTGTATACATTTAATTAAATCATGTGGAATTAATAATTAAAGAACAAAAGAATATTGCATTATATATCAAGGAAGGGGGATTGCGTTCTGAAATTCTACTTTTCATGCTTAATTAATTGTGCTGTTCGTCGTGGTGAGTCTCTTTCATGACACTAATGGATATAACTTAATCGAACATGCATGATTTATTATTATTATTTATTATAGAAAATTATTAAATCTACGACACAAAATATTATTTTCACAATAAAAGTGTCGCTATAGATCCTATAGTGACGGTTTTCATCATCGTTAAACATCTACAACGACACTTTTATTGTGAAAATAACAAAAAATATTGTTGATTTAACAATTCTCTTTATTATATTCTAAATATTAGACTCTTCTACACGTGCACGTTGTTTATCACCTTATAATTATGTATAAATTTATGTATTATTATCCATTCCAAAATTAAAAATATAATTTATCAAACAACAACATATTAAACTTTAGATTAATGTTAATATATTTAATTTTAGTTGATACAATTAATATAATTGTATTGTACTATATAACAAAAAATATTAATTATAAATTTATTTTATTATAATTTTTTGTAAATTATACAAATTTTGAAGTTTAATATACTTTTGTTTGAACTCAAAAGTTAAATAGTATCTCTAATTTTGAAACAATGAGAATATTAATCATGACAATCATGTTAATAATACAATTTTATTGTAACCATAATTTAACAACCGTCCTTAATCTTGTAACTGTATTAATCACAGAAAGCTACGTTAGTAGTTTCAGATAAATTTCTAATTTTTGTCTAATATATTTATATTATTATATTACTTACTCAAGTCAAAAGTATGAAAATTATATATAAAGATTTAGTAACTAATTATATACTAATGGTACGAATTCTAAAAAAATAAATTTAAAAAGGGTGTAGGTTAGTGGGTTTTTGACATGTTTAAGAGACAAATAGGTTGACATTGATGTGAAGTATTCATCAAGTCTCTTTTTTTTTGACAGATTTAGTGATTTATTTAGACACTTCGTTATTTACTCACTTACATTTAAATAGGGTTCCAATCGATCTGATTTAATCTGAAATTTATTGAATTCGAATTGAAATTAAACACATTAAATCGAACTTAAACATGTTTGAGTAATACGATCGAATTAATACACATGTGCGATTTTGAATTATTAGTTGTTTATGAACAGTTCACGAATATGCTTGAGTTCGCGAACAGTTCATGAACATACATTGTCAAATATCATCGTGTTTGCGGATATCAACAATGCACTCAAACAAAAATTAAGTCAAATATTGTAAATATTCGAGCATCTCACAAGCTACTCTTGAACCACTCGAATCGAACTCAAACCGAACAAAACTGTTCTCGCACACAATCGAACTGAACCACATAGTTTGCAAACATGCTCGATCGAGCTTGAACTCGAACCGAACCTATTCGGTTCGTTAATAGACAGTTACATAAAAATAAATTCACATAAATAAAAATCAAATTTAAAACCTAAAAGTCACAAGATTTTAGTTTTTACCATGTATTAAGTTATGACCTCATGGACCACTCTAATGGTTGGATATATATATATATATATATATATATATATATATATATATATATATATATATATATATATATATATGAATGAAATAAAATTAATAGGTGTGACCTTTGGTTCATACCTTTTTAAAGAGCTGTATCTTTTCAAAGGGATGTAACCTTTCAAAGGGATGCATCTTTTCAAAGGGTCAAAGGGATATAACCTTTTAAAAGGATGTAACTTTTCAAAAGGGTGTAACCTTTCAAAAGGATGTAACATTTTGAAATGATGTATATCTTCAAAGGGGTATTTGGAAACCTATAAATAGGTTCCAAATCTACCCAAAACAATAACTTCATCTTCACCTTTAAACCTTCACAAGTTCTTAAAAATTAATTTCATTCTTCATTCATTAAAAGTCATAGAGAGTATTCGATTTTGTTGGTTCGTGGAACTCTTCCATTGAAGTGCTTCTTGTGAGAGTTGAAGACCATTTTATCCTAGGAAGTAGACGCCCATTGTTCCATCCGTAAGCACCGATAGCGGAGACGAAATCTGCTTTAAAGAGAAAGTGTCCAACAGTTGACTTGGTTTTAAAAGTTTGACAATTACATCTAGTAAGTCATTTTTTATAAAATTGTTTATCTTCTAATTCTGTTTATATATTTAGTATATATAATAATACTTTGGAATAACACTAATTTCTTTAATTGTTCACAAGTAAAATCAAGTTTATTTATTTTTGAGACCAGAAGGACAAATCATTTTTTTTAAAAGACAAAAACACAGTTAATTGAAAAGAAAAAAAAAATATGATAGCAATATAGAAATAATATTAATTGTAAAAACAGTAAAATACAACATTTTTGGGTGATACAAAATAACACTATAAAGATACACACAGTCAATTTTTACGTTTTTTTTATTATTCTCATAAGATCGATCTCATGTGATCGAGAAGAGAGATCTTGTGTGATTATTAAAAATATCATTTCTATTTTTAAGACTGTGTTTGAGAAAAAATATTTTACTATTCTCATGTGAAACGTATTTGTAAAAAATAAATGTAGTGAAAGAATGAAATCTATATATGAAAATGAGCATGGTAATTTTGTTTTGTTGGTAATAGAGATCGATGATAAATGATAATTACACAAACATCTCTTCTCATATAATTATATGAAAACTGATACTTCCACATAAAAAACGGAGATAATATTTTCACCAGAATCTCTCAATTTTATTTATTATTCATATAAAAAAGAGCACGTAAAAAAATTATTATTTTTATATAAAAATTTCAATTTCCTTAAAACAGGATCCATTCCACCCAGAGCACCCATCATCAATATGAACTCAAGTAACCAAAATCAATGGAGATCATGCATTAATGCACATTTAATTTAAGAGAATTGATATTTTTATAAATAAAAAATAATAATTTTACAAAGTCTTTTTTAATATGAATAATAATCGGATCCCACCACACTTGTTGAAAGATAACTTATAAAAATATTAAATTTTATTTGCAAAAATATCAAAATTTTAATTTAATAGTGCAATCCAATAATTCTTATCTTTAAAATGCACCCACGTACCATTGGGAAAAACATAGTACTAATTTACCTTATAGCCTAAGTAAATCTTTCTGTGACTACAAATGACTTGTCTACGAATAAAAATGACTTTTAACATAATTTATTGAAAGGAATAATTTTTGGTAATATAGCTCACATTTTCTTTAACATATGATTAGCTTATTGCCCAAGATTAACATTCTCAACTTTTGTTTTTTCTTAAATTTTATCTAGCTTAGAGCTTAAGCAAATCTTTCTAGGATGAAAACATAATTCATATATGATTTAGAGATGACTTGTCTGATAAATAACATAATTTATTAAAGGAAATTGTTAAATCCACAACACTTTTTGTTATTTTCACAACAAAAGTGTCGCTGTAGATGTATAGCGACGGTGAAAACTGTAATCTATAGCGACACTTTTGTTGTAAATCTGTTATGGATTTAATATTTTTTTTATTAAATCATATTCCATCCGTACATATCACAAAAGGAGGCCCTATTTTTGAAGATAGAAGTTTATTCCTAAACTAATTTTAAAATTAATGCAATTTATATATATATATATATATATATATTAAATTTAAAATTTTACAAATTAATTTCAAAATTAAATTGAGGTTTCCTTTTTTTAGAATGGAAGGTATACTCCTATTAAACAGTCAAATACGCGTATTTTAGTAATTAGGGTAATTATAGGAATGGAAGAATCATAACCACTTGCTAATTAAAGGGTTTAAAAGGGTTTTTGAATTAATCAAAAAATCAAAATAAACGCGTCTGTCACACAGAACCTTAAATGCTGCAATTAACACCAGCCAGGTGATTCGCAGAAACCTCTCGAGGCGGACAGGACAAAAATCTGCTGCGAACCAGCTATGAATAAATTAATGCAATTTTCACGCGTAACACATCAAAATAATGGGAAACAGTAAACGATTTTGACTATCTATTGGATTCTATTCACGTGTCAGTCTCTGATTTGATGTTTGCGTCCCAACGATGTTACAGTCCACGATTTTGAAATGTACTGTAGTAAATATTAAAATGACAAAAAAATTATATAAATTTGCTCTACTCTGTCTCTCTCTCTCTCTCTCTTCAAATTCTTTCATTTTTGAGTTCTTTAGCTGAGAAGAGAGAGATTATACACACAGAATATACATATATACATATCATATATATATACATACATATATATATTTATATATTGCGAGAGAAAGAGGGAGAAGAGGAATGGGTTGTTTCCGTTGTGCTATAGATTTAACGAAGCGATCGAAGAAGAAGATAAGCTACACCGACAATCAACGAGACGATCAAGCTGAACCCACCTCAGGTTTTATTCAAATTTTGTTCTTTTTTTGGTGTTTATATAGTATAAAACGCAATCAATGTATCATTTTTGTTAAATGTACAAAATTGGGCATTTTTATTTAATTTGTTGAATGTAAGTTTCTGTGTATAATTGGTAAAATGCCAGTATCGGTTGGTTATGAAATGATTTTTTAATTTATTTCTATAAAGTTAAACTGCAGATTTTTGTTTTTCATTTTAGTTTCTGGATGGGCAGCTCATTGTTTTGGGTTTGCGTGTTCTTATTTTATTTTATGTTTTATTTCTTTTATTTTGAATTTCTTTTATTTTTTTTTTAGTTTTGTGATTTGGTTGTGAATATCCACTTTCAGGGTTTTAGCAGATGGGTCTACTAATCACTCTCTTTCTGGTCTGTTCTTGGTTTATTATTGTCAAGGACTAAGGTTAACTCTGATGCTAACTGAGTAACTGTAAACTGCAGGATCATGGGAAAAAGGTTACATTTTTATTTGCATGCGATAGAATTCTCCTTTTATGTGTTTATGTGATTAAGTTTCAGTTTCACTGTTGATTTGGGTCTGTAGGACCCTGAGATTTTGTCTTTCTTGTTTAGCATCAATTATTGACATCATTTTGTTGCTTACTTGACTTAATAGATGAGGTGATTGAGGCGGTTCAACAATAATGTTTTGAGAAAGTATTACTTGTGAGTTCAATGAATTTTGTCCCTTTTTTGGGTTTTTTGTTTGCTTTTGGGGTTTTTCTAATAAATGTAGTTACCTCTATCTCTCTGTGTGAGAGTCGATCTTTAATGCTGTACTCTCCATGTACATTTTTGTGTGTTTATCTTTGTTACTCAAATGGTTCCTCTCATTTCCTTTTTTTTTATTCTGGTTTCATGGCTCAGATACATTAAAAGTTACTCCACACAAGAATGGGAAGAAGGATGAGTCTAAGGATGTAGATCAGTCTGTAACTGCTATGGAGTCAGACGTCAATAGAATGGCTGATGGAGATAGAGAAATGCAGAAGATTTTGGCAAAAGCATTATCATTTACTCAACTGGTGTATGCCACAGAGAATTTTAATCCTGATTACTTTCTTGGTGAGGGAGGATTTTGTAAAGTTTTTAAAGGCAAATTAGAGGATACCGCTCAGGTCAGTTGAACTCAGTCGTTTTAATCATAATTTCGCTAAACTGGGTTATGGTAGCTAATAGTTAGTTTTCTGCTGATGCAGTTACTTCAAACATCTTCGTTTACTCGCCTAGTGCCTATATTGATGGGTCCCCTGCGCCTTTTATGTTATATATATATATATATATATATATATATATATATATATATATATTTTGTGGCAGCTTGTAGCTATCAAACAACTAGACCATAATGGAGCGCAAGGTATTAGGGAATTCATTGTTGAAGTGATGACTTTAGGTTCGGTTGATCACCCCAATCTTGTAAAACTGATTGGATTTTGTGCCGAAGGAGTTCAGAGGTTGTTGGTGTATGAGTACATGCCATTAGGTTCTTTGGAGGACTGTTTGCATGGTATTTTATATTTTATAACACTTGTTTTCATTTTATTTCTTCATCTTCCTTCCATTTTAGCTGTGTTTATTGCTTTCTTGTGATTTTGATTGGTCTTCTTTTATTTGTATAGGTCCTAATAGGAAACGACTTGACTGGAATACTAGAATGAAGATTGCAGCAGGTGCAGCAAGGGGATTAGAATATTTACATGATAAGATGCACCCCCATGTAATATATCGTGATTTGAAATGCTCTAACCTTCTGCTTGGGGAGGACTACCACCCCAAGCTATCTGATTTTGGATTGGCTAAAGTGGGACCTACCGGAGACAATACCCATGTTTCCACCAGAGTGATGGGGACTTATGGATACTGTGCACCGGATTATGCAATGACTGGTCAGCTGACCTTTAAATCAGATGTTTATAGCTTTGGGGTGGTTCTTTTGGAGATCATTACTGGAAGGAAAGCAATTGATAATACAAAATGTGCTAAGGAGCGAAATCTGGTTGCATGGGTAAGTATATACAATTCTACTATTCTCTAGAAAATATTTTTCCTTTCTTTTTCTTTTTGATTGATTATAATGTTAAATTAGTTGTCTGGTCAAACGAAGCTAGTTCACAGTCATGTGTTTACAAGTTAATAATTAAACTATCAACCTTTTGTCTGTTAGTGGATGCTAAAGCACTTGTATAATTGCATTTAGCTGTCAGGAGGTATAAAGTTTTTGTCTAGCAGTTGGTAAAAAGTTTTGAAAGAATTGATGTTTTTTGTTGAAATTATTTTTTTATTGTGGTATATTAAAGGAGTCACTAGAATTAGGCGTATACTTGTATTGTAATGTTCTTTTTCCCCTTGTCTCTGTGACGATGTTAAAACATCATAGGAGTACATGCAACTGTGTAATTATGTATATAGGTTTAACAACACATTACTTTCAAAGATGATGATAATTTATGGTGACAACCTACGACTTTGTTAACTTATTCTTTCATTTTGAGAAACTTATATTAGCCAACAAAATGTGCTATTATGGCATCTGGATCCCAAAGTGTTTAGTGATGCAATCATAAATTCTATAATTTGGGAGCTGAGGTAGTAGGTTTTATAAATTAGATGGAGAGATAATATATAATCTCCAGAGAAACAGTGGATAATACTATGATACTCTAACACAAGTTTTAATATATTAATATGTTGGGAGGATATTAAGCTTGAATATCTAAGTGTGCTAGATATGTTTTATGGTTATGAAGTTGGAAGAAATTATTCTTCTAAATGCAAGTAAGGAGAACTTGAAGAACTATTAGCAGTCAGGTAAGAAATCATATGTTCTGAACTCTGAAGGTTCCACACAATCTTCTGGATTGGTGTCTACATATACTGTTGCGTCCTGATAACCAGAGCCATGATCGGTATTTATTTTACTCAAAGCAATTAATCATGATTTGACTAAAACTGTTTTAGCTCTCTACTGATGAAATCAAAATTTTGGCCAAGTAGAATGCTACAATTTTCATGTTTTGCAATACTGGTTTTCTTGGTCAGTGTGTTATATCTAATATTGATTTATGAATTTTTTTTGTCATATGAGCACAAACTTGGGAAATTCGACAAACACAACTTTCATATCTGGTTGGTTGGATCTTACTGTGGATAATTGTTGTTTGTTTTTTTATAAATAGAACTAACTCATCATGCAAATATAAGAAGTTGCTGCGCACATGTCACACACACACATTTACTTTAAAAGTTGATCAAGAATCCGTTACCCGTTTATCACTCACTCACGCACAAACACTTGTGGACACAGTTTTATATTCCTGTACCTGATTATTAAGTAATTCTGTGATGGTAGAACTTATTTTTCACAATGAATCAAATATTCAGATTACAGAAGGAAAAAAGGGAAGTAAACCAATATAATTGACTATTCTGCAGGCACGACCCCTGTTCAAGGACCGGAAGAACTTTTCCCAGATGGTTGACCCTGTGCTTCAAGGACAGTATCCAGTAAGAGGATTATATCAAGCTCTTGCAATTGCTGCAATGTGTGTGCAGGAACAACCTTCCATGCGGCCCCTCGTAGCTGATTTGGTTACAGCTTTAACATACCTTGCTTCGCAAACATACAATCCACAAACTGATCCAGTTCAGCACTCCCGAAAGTCCCCATCTTCTTCTCATAGGCATTAATAGATGAAAACGAGCAGATTCCCCATTCCGGTGATGGGCCAGTGGAAACTATGTTAGAGGTCTATTTTAAATGTTCAATCATTGTGCCTGATTATCAATTTTTGGATCACTCATGATAACTGGTGCTTTGCTTTGGAACATAAGCTTGATAGGGTAATCTGCCTGTTCCTGTCCTACCTTCCTTCCCCTTTCTGAGGAGTAAATTTGAGCGGCGACCATAATTATAAGATACATTTTCTTAGAAATAACTGTCAGCTGATACAATAGCTTTGGTTACATTTCTGAAGAATAAAGGCTTGCTTTTTCCTAGTTGAAATTTTTATATAGAAATGTTAAGCATGCTTGGAGCAGATGGTATTTTGATAAACAATCGTGACCAGAGCACAAAACTGTTCTACCCCCCCCCCCCCCACCCCACCCACACACACCCCACTCAAAAGATGTAATTGAAAGAAGCTGATGGAAATTACCATATACGTTTCCAAAAAAAAAATATAAGAATCTTTTGTAAAATTTAATGAAATATTTTTATTTCATATTTTACCTTTAAGTTAATTACTGTTTAATTCAGTAAGAAAATAAAATTGTGATGTTAAACTTGAGGAATTTGTATGTCTTTAAAAAAGTATTCTCAACCAATTTTTTCAAACTAAAACTGTGATTGTGGCTTTTGATTTTTCTATAAAATTGTAAAATTTAAATCATTTTTAATTTATTTGATTAATTCAATAGTTAATCTGGAAAATGTTATTTTAAAATTTTAAATTAATTAAAATCACAATTTTGAATTTTAAAATTTTGTAAAGTAAGCTAGGATTAAATTTAAATTTGACTTTTTTTATGAGATGCAGGGAGTAATAAATAAAAGGAAATTGATATTTTTATATGTTTTTTTGATATTTTCACATAAAAAGTGTCGCTATAGATGTATAGCAACGGTAAAAACCGTCGCTATAGGATCTATAACGATGATTTTTATGTGAAAATATAAAAAACTCATGTAAAAATATCAGTTTTTTAAATAAAAGTATAATAAATTTGCTATCACATAAAATCGCTCTCACATACACTCGCATCACATGTATATTTTGATGACCAACTTGATTATTAAAATATATATATATAAGTGTATGTGAGCGATTTTATGTGATACTAGATTTATTGATAAAAGTATCCGTATTGGTGTTATAATTTCGTTTTTCAAGATTTTTTTAAAAAAAAACAGAATAAAAAGAAGAAAGAAAGATGAGTAGAGGAGGAAAATGAAAGATAAAGCATAAGGCAACAAAGTCCAGCTCAGTAAAGTGGGCCTCACGCGTAAAATTTTTTGGCGCCTAAAACCGTTGGCCAGAGAATCAAATAACAAACCTCCTTATATATGACTAACTAGACTTCCAGTCCGTACTTCTCCTCCAAACTCACACCTCAATAGTATCTCGATCCACAAACCCTAATTTTCTCTCTCTAGATCTCTCTTTCCCTCTCTAAAATGCAGAGACCGACCACTTCTTCCCGAGTTTCCAAGGACCAGCACGCGATTGATATGTCACAGCACTACCCGATGCAGCAGGGGAAACCCTCGTCGTCTTTTTCAAGGAAGAAAATCAACGTCGCCGGTGATCTTTTGACATCCGGAAGCGGCGACATCGAGCTGAAGAGAGAGAATTCGAGCTCCAAGTCTTGGTCGCAGAAGTGGATTCATATCATTCCTCTGATTGTGTTGCTCTGCCTCTTCATTCTCTGGTATTACTCCTATCCAGGTATAATTTATTCTTCTACAAAATCAAAACCCTATTCTACTAATAATTTCCTTCTTGATGTTTTTCATTGATTCTTTCATTGTATTCTGTTAATATATGTGTTTAAGTAGTTTTCTACTGAGTAATTTCTTTTGTTATATAAATTGGGAGCTAGATTTTGCTTTTCTTCAAAAATTATTTGCCAGAATTTTATATTGAGAAATCAGTTAACGTGTAGAGAAGATTTTGATGTCCTAGGACTGGTTTACATGAAGATGATGTGAAATTTGAGTGTTTATCTGAGGAATTTTGGAGTTTTCTTTTTTTCATTCATTCCTTGTTTGGTGCTTGATAAAATATACTGTTTGGTTAATGAGGAAATGTATTAATTTCTCCCAAAATTTTCTCCTGTTGCACTCTTCATTGATCTGTTTCTATAGTATCTGCTCTTTTTGGTTTCTTTAGAAAATATAGAACAGCCAGAAATCTTTCATTTTATGCTTTACAAATTTTCATTACTTCAAATCTAAGATTATAGATATTTCCCCCTACTTGTGCTTCATGTAAATGTGTGCAAAGAAAAATTGTTGAACCTTAATTTTTGTAATCAAAGTAGATCAAAAACTGAAATTTAAAGCATTTTCTTGTTTTCTTTTTCACCTGTTCAGTTTATGTATCAAATGGAGGATTAAAACAGAGTTTGTCCCTTTTTTCAGTTGTTCTAATTTTCCTTGTTTGGCATTTTTTTAGTTTCTGATCTGATTTAGTTATAAGAAAATGCAGGAAAGAAAATTTGCGAGATGTAGTGCCTTACAATTTTCATTTAACCCAAGAACGTATGAATTACAACAAAGTTTGCTTCATGCAAAATGTTAAATGTTGGTGGCTCAGATTTGTTATCTTTTTCTGAAAAATTTAATCAAAGCATTATATAAGAGTAGATTCAGATTTATTTCATTTTTGTTGTATAAATTCCTTAGTTTATTTACAAAACAAGGAGTAGCAAATATATGTTTACTGCTTCCCTAATGAAACTTAATTTGTCATTTCAAAACAGTGGACTTGGAAATCAAAGATGGCAGAATCACAGCAGTCCATCAAATTGAGATATCTCAGTTTGTGAATCAAACTCGTGTTGATCTTACCATGTTGGCAAAGGCTACTCCACCAAATGTCTCAGTTTCTGAGATACTGATTGAGAATGCTACATATGCCCCAACAGCCAGCAACTGGAGCCGACTGAGACATCATGTGTTGGAATAAGTACGGAAAATTTGAGGTGAAAAACTGAAAATCACACTGTTGTTTCTCTTAGACAAACATATGCAAAAACTTGCCTCAGTTGTGACAACTGCAGGACAGTAGCTATTTGTGAGACTGATTACATGGAAAGTTTGTAAAAAATAGGTACAAAATTTACTTCTTTGTGTCACATATAAACAAAAAATGTGAAAACAAAGTTTGCTGGCTTACGTTATAAATCAGTGTTTGTTCAAAGGTGGTTCTTGCATGTTTGTGATGTCCTAAAGTATAAAAACTAAGTTGAATCTTCTGTAGTTCAGTTTACTCCACAAACGACCTTGGCACTGATTTTATTCCGCTAGGCCATCCAAGGTGGGGGGAGAAAGAACAATGTACTTCTCTCTGTTATAGCTAGCTATAATTCGCTAATCTCACCTTGTCTGCATTTTCCTACCCATAGGATCATACTTGACCTTTTACTTGATGGCAAAACTCTACAACAATCCCTTCTTGGTGACTGCAACAGAAAAACGAAATCCGTTTAGTACCAGTATTAGTATTAGTAACATCGATCAATTATAAGGAAAAGCATCATCTTAACATTTTAGTCACAAATCTGAAAGAATTCAACTGTACATTGTTGGAGTTTTTTCCTGATGTGAAGGCACATTATCTTATTGTACTGTCAAGTACTGTCTAGAATAATATCCACCCTTTCCTATTTGCAATCAGGTGTAATTTTATTATTGATGAACTGTGAACAATCATTAGACTAGCATATATTATGTTTTCCTGACTTCTAGTTCTAGTGGCAGCAGCAGTTGTTAAGAAGAGCTTTTTAACCCCATATTACATTGAAAAAACTTGTCTTAGAATGAATGCTTCGAATTAAGAACTGAAATACTTACTGTCTAGGGATGTACGTACCTCTAGCCAACGAAGATTGTCCTGTCTTTTCATGACGATAATGGAGTGAATTTTTTCAGGTGAGTCCATCTTCCATCGACAATATGGGTAGCGATCTCTATGAAGGGAATAAACCCCAATTATTTGCTTCCTTTTTTCATCATATCTAGTAGAACTACTAGTCATATAATAAACGTAAGGCTTCTGGCAAGGGTGCCTGGTGACGGGCCTGGTGTTAAATGCATACGCGGTGTAATCAGCTCTTTTATACCAGTTTAGAAAGGTTCTTGTAGGCATTTCTAGCTCTCTGGGAGATAGTACTCCTCTTATAATTTGAATCACATAGCCCCATGAAACGGTGATGGACCAACTGCGTTTCTTGTCATAGCAGATGGATTGCTGTATTACACTGGCCGAGTCATACTTGGAGACTTCAATTAGGCGTTGGATGGCCTCAACTCTGGTCATTCGTGGGAATATCGGATCCACTACATCTAGGTGGTGAAGCGATACAAGTGGACTTACCGGATGAGCTCCCAAAAGGCCTAATAGGTTACCATACACATCATACTGCATGCATAATCATCACAAACACATTAAGTACATTCCCAAATGATATTCATATAGAAATTAATTAATATTTCTTTAAAAGTTAATTTACCTGATGAAATCCATATTCTCTGGTGAGTGGTACCCCTAGCTCTGCCATACAAGCCTGCATTCTATCATCACTTCCGTACAACCCCGGATATCGTTGAATGCATCGATCCTGCATCTTTTCCAACTCCATTGCCAACGGATAACTTATGGCGAATCCGCCTCCACCAAATGCCATTGCATACGAAAAAAATATGTTCTGAACATGACTCTCTGATTAGCTACCAACATAATAAAACTGATTATTATCATACTTAGAAAGTACCCTCACCACATTTTCCACAATAAAAACCGTGTCATCGTCTCCCATCACAAACCACCTTATTTCCTTCATTCCCAGCCTTAAAGTCTCAGAAACTACCCTAGAAATCCTCAATGCGGATCGAGATCCCTGTCGATTCGTGTACTTGAACTTGGTAGTGTCCCCTGAAATCCGAATCTCGGGTAGCCCTTTTTCACGTCTACGACTAGTCACTTTTTTGTCTAGCCAAACAACTCCTCTGGTTTCACCTGGCCTCCACCATTGTTTTATGTACTCTTTCCTAGTATCCCACAAATTTGATGATGCTGCAATGCCAAAAGCAATGTGATTGAGCTCGGTATCGAATCGTTGAGAGGTTGTTTGGGGAGGCATTACATGATTTGTAGAAAAAAGGAGAGAAGAATTACAATTAGAAGAAGAATCTTGTGTTTGGAGAGTTTTTTTGGTGGGGATTGTATCGGAACATTCGGAATGGTGATTGTGAAGAATGAGTTTGGAAGAGTAGAGGAGGTAGAGGATTAGCATGATGATGAAGAACAAAGAGATGGGGTTTCGAAGGGAGGATTGGGGCGGGCGCTGTTGAGTGGTGGAGTGCATAATTCGGAAGAATTAGGAGGAGTTTGTGGTTTTTTTCCTGACACCAGCAGCAGCAGCAGCAGCAGCAGTAGTAATGTTTTGGTAAAAGGAGGAGTTTGATTTAGTATGGTGGAAATTCGACCCAGATCAAACTGTGCATGCATGCAGAGAAGAAGGGAGGTGAGTGATGGAGAGGAAGGGTTGGACTGAGTGATGTTCGGGTCTTGATCTACGTACGAGTCAGAGTGAGTGAGAGAGATCGAGAATGGGAGGGAGATTTTTGGGAAAGTTTGTTATCAACTGGATGAAAAATAAATGCCATTAATTACATACATTTTTTTGTTACATATGTAACTAGAATTCATATATATGGTGGAAATTTTTTTTGAAAAAAATAAAATTTCTTAACATCATAATTAATTTGAGAAGAGGAAGAGTTCTAAAAAGACGCAATTAACAAGAGAAAAAGAGTGGAGTGAAAAAAAGTTGAAGAATTTTGTTGGGATAAAGAGACAGAAAGAGTTAAAAGTATTGACAATTGTGAATAAAGATCAAAAAATTAGGCAACGTAATAAGGGATAATTTTAAAAAAATTGTAATTAATTCTTTTATATTAGAACAAATGAGAAACTCTTAAGACGTCGGACGGAGAGTATTCAATAACATGAGTGTTACCCTTGTACCATAATTACCATTTTCAGGCTTAATTGTAAGAGTAGAGTTTCCTTTCAAGTTATCAACCAATTTTAATTTGACCTTTTAAATGATAAAATCAATTAAAATTTTCAAATGGTCAATTTTATTCGATTGACTCCTCACATTAACATTCACTTAATTGGTCATTTTTTTTAAATCCTACTTTTTGGAGAACACAATATAATTAGTATTCAACTATATTATCACTATTACAATATAAATAACCAATCAAACTTTACTCAAGGAAGAAGAAATAAACTCACAAACAAGCTTCACATAAAGAAAAAACAAGCTTTCCATACTAATAAAATAAACTCAATTGAGATTTTTGCCATTTAAAGCGCCAATCTGAAATTGATTGGTAATTTGAAGGGACACTTTTGTAACTCGACCCCATTTTCAGCACAACGCCATTAGACAATTACAAAATACTCCCTCTATTTTATAGTTATAGGCTGATTTTTTTTGGCACATAGTTTAAGAAAATCAGTTTAAGTGATAATTTTTAACAAAATTTTTTCACATATACCCCTTAATATGGAATTAATGAATAAATTAATTACTCCTTACTTATCACACTGAAACTCTCAACTTAATTGATTAACGTGTACTGACCATTAAAGTCCTTAACCATAGAACTTTAACTAAAGATAAAGTTTTTAATCTACACAAACTTTCAACCAATTGTCTTTTATACACAAAATATGTTAAACTAGTAAAGCCTAAAAAGTTGAATTCTTTTATTGAGAATACAACAACATTAAATGCGGTGATAAAAATAATGATGTTGAATGTTGTTTCTTCAAAAAAAAAAGTAATGGTTAAATATTTATTATAAGGGTATAAAAGTAAAACAATGAACCAACTAAATTTTATAAATAGTAAGTAGCCTATATATTGGGACATCTCAAAATAGAAAATCAGCCTATAATTATGGAACAGATGGAGTATATACTAATGCCGGAAATAACTGGCATAATAAAATGGTAGTATTTTTAACTCTATACTTTTCCTGTCCCCAAAATGGTGGCTTAAGGACAATTTTGCACAAATTAAGATAATCAAATAAAAGGAGAGGATAAATTAACTTTTCATTTTGTCCTTATATTAATACGTGTGTATTAATTACTCCCTCCGTTCCTTAATATACTCTCTCCGTTCTTTAATATAAGTCGTTTTAGAGTTGTGCACAAATATTAAGGAAATGATTATAAAGCATTAAACATACTATCAATTGTCTATATTACCCTTATATTGGATAAAGAGAGTGCTATTTATAGGGTAAAAATTAGTGAGAGAACCAAAGTTATATTTATTACTTGGGGTAATATTGAAAACTAAGCAATTAATACTTACTTGAAATTCTCAAACGACTTATATTTAGGAACAAAAACATTTCTCTAAAACGACTTATATTAAGGAACGGAGGGAGTATGTCGTTTTAGAGTTGTGCACAAGTATTAAAGTAATGATTGTATAACATTAACTATAATATCAATTGTCTATATTGCTCTTGTATTGGAAGAAGAGTTTGTTATTTATTGGATAAAAAATAGTGAGAGAACCAAAGTTACATTTAATACTTGGAGTAATATTGAAAACTAAGCAATTAATGCTTACTTGAAATTCTCAAACGACTTATATTAAGGAACAAAAATATTTATCTAAAACAACATATATTAAGGAACGGAGAGAGCATTTTAATTGACTCTTGATTTGTGGAGAGAGTGTTAATTTGAATAATTCATTTGTTATGTGATTGATTTATTTTTTGACTAAGAGATAGTATATCCAAAGGTAAATTAGTCCTTCTACGGGGACATTGATTTTGTGACCGGTCTTGTGATCAAGTTTATGTGCTTTAGACATACTCAAAAACTCTTGAGGACTAACTTTTTTTATCACTCTAAGGCCTATGCTAATAAAATGAAAAATAATGCATTTGATAATTATTTTAGAAGATAAACAATTCTAATAGAATAAAATTTCATTCCATTCCTCCTATTCCAAGCAACATATATATATATATATATATATATATATATATATATATATATATCTTTTCAGGTGTTTATTAATGTGAACACTAATCAGTCTACAACTTAGATGCATTGTGATTCCATACTCATATTTATTGCCAATAATTTTTAGATAGATATGTGACGCCCCTAAAATATGTATACATCATCTATTTTGAGTCGTCAAATACACGATACAAAATACAAATACAATCTTTAATATACAACAAGAGAGCTGTGAGTTTTAATACAATTATTGTCTTCTAGACAATATTCACTCTCAAAATAAGTCCTCATTATATTTATTGTCACATTATTTAACAGAATAGTGAGGACTACTAATACTATCATCTGGACCGTCACTCCGTTCCCCGACTAGTCCCGACTACGTTCTCATTTCTCAAGAGAACATTGAAAGAAAGGGTGAGCTCAACTAGCCCAAAGAAGAAATATTATGACTAAGATAATGCGAATAAATTATCATTAGTCTTCAACAAAGGTTAAAACCGATAAAATACAATAGACATCAAGTTTAATCGCAACGGAACATGCAATCCATTAAAAGAGTCAAGTAGAGAATAAAATCTACTATCTTTTATGATTTAAAAGGTTTTTCATCATTTTTATCATTGGGGACTCGACAATAAATAATCCACATCATCCTCAGATTACTGACCATGGATATTCATTAGTATCACAACCACAAATGATCTATGCACTACGGGCCAAGGATATTCGTGTATTCATCAATGGTCATGATCATGCCAACAACTGTCCATCAATGCATTACGGGCCAATGAGGACTTTTACCACATCATTTGTAACATTACGGTCATGATTACACCGAATAATCCCTGGTCATAATCATACCTAGTCCATCTATGCACTACAGGCCACAGATGACTTTCAACAAAATATAAATATGAGGATGATAAAAATGATATAAGAATTCAATAAAACAAGTTCAAGAATTAATTTATTTAGGAACTAATAACGTCCAAATTGTCAACATGACACTTCTTTGTAAAGTAAAATTCAAGAATGCTCAGAAGAATATTTCCATGAAAAGATACTGGATGAAGCGCAAATATCAAGGATATTTTACTAATTTCATGGAATATAGAAGTCAAAACTTTAACTAACTGAGTATAATAAAGAATAGAATAACAAAAGAAATCACCATGCATGCGGTACTTGGCATGACGAAAGTTATTCAATGTAATAATAAATAACGAAATCGAATTCGAGCAAAATTAGCACAGACGGGATATTCCAATGAGAATAATAAAGATGGAACCGGTCCCACGTAAAAGCATGCAGACGGGATATTCCAACGTAATATATAAAAAAGAGAACCGGTCCCACAGAAAAGCGCATGCATGTGGGGATGTTCCAATGAGAATAATAAAGAATGGAATAACGGAAGAATTTCACCAAGTATAGGGTGAAATGGCGTGTCCAAAGTTATTCCAATGAATAATAAAGGATGGAATAATGTAAGTTCTCTTCATGAATATAAAAAAATAATACCCTTACCGTAAAGAAAGAGTATTCCTCTTTGGTAGTAGGCGAGGATATTCTTGAAGAAACTTGCACTACGCTCAAAGCTTCTTAAAACTCTAAAGAAATACGCTCAAGATTATAGAAGAGAATTCTCTGAAATTTCTAGTGTGATTTTAATTCTAACTAAGCATCCTATTTATAGGAGAATGAAAAGGATACTATTTGAATTTTTCACGGACTGCACAGTAGAAATTCGGACGAAATCATTCATGGGCGAACAAACTTCAGACGCTTCTTTTCTTCTTTTCAACTTAATAATAAAATATTCAATATATATATATATATATATATATATATATATATATATATTATCACATGTTTTATACAAAACTCCCACCCGTGAATCATCTCAAATTCTCCCTTCCCCCAAAGTCACTTTTCTGAATATATATATAACATCCCAACATAATAATTCATCCACCATCTTCATTTTTTCTTCTTCACACACACACACGTTCACATGCACACACTCACCTTTCACTTTTCCACCCACATGTCACTATCACACACATATAATATATATATATGCTGAATAATCTTCTACCGATTATTTTGAAAAACGGGTAAATGAGGGTCCATATAATACACCAATAATTACAACAAATACTTCATAAAAACACCTCAATATTTTTAACAACATTTATCATCATTATTATAATTCACAATATTAATCGACCAGGTCGTTCCCAGGAAAGAGAGGGCTTTCCAATAAGGATTTCTCCTGATCAAAGTAGCAATTAGGTGACCAAACCTCTCATTGACCAGAACTTCTGACATCGTTAATATTACAAATAATAATATTAATAACTCTGTCAACTCAATTATTGATTTAATAATATATAAAATATCGACAAATAATTGAATCAATTAACGTGAAATACTATGCAACAATTCTTCAAGCAATAATTTAACAAAAGCGAAAGTGACTTCTCACGTAAGCATCGATGTCAATATCGTGTCTTCTTATGCAACCACGCCAGATTCTGTACTTTTTAACACCGGTGTTTCAACAAGATATAATCGGTAAAACTTCCGTCGTTATTTTCAATAAAATATTTTGTCGTTTTCTCAATCCAAATGAATAATTCCGTTAGGGGCTCTACTAATGATTGTGTCGTCGTGCATTTAATATTCCCCTGTTAAAACGAATATTCCCCACCAATCGAATATTATATAACAACTTGCGTACTTTTGTAAAATTTATAAATATTACCTACAACTATAACATTATATCAAATTCATTCCATAATATTCAAAAATGATAATTATAAAAAATTTATCTTTATTCATGAAAGTTGGAGTCTTACAAGATAGCTGTAGATGGAACAAATAAAAGCTTAAGTAAGCACCCACTTGATGACAAATTTGTCAATATTTTAGCATCTTGATGACAAAATTGTCAATATTTTAGTACTCCCTCCGTTCCTTAATATATGTCGTTTTAGAGTTGTGCACAAATATTAAAGAAATGATTATATAGCATTAATTATAATATCAATTGTCTATATTACCCTTGTATTGGAAGAAGAGATTGTTATTTATTAGACAGAAAATAGTGAGAAAACCAAAGTTATATTTAATACTTGGGATAATATTGGAAACTAAACAATTAATACTTATTTAAAATTCTCAAACGACTTATATTAAAAAATAAAAATATTTTTTTAAGATGACTTATATTAAATAACAGAGGGAGTATCATGTTCATTGGGGTTGGGGAAAATGGGACAACTCTACCTAAATTTGGACCAAGTATTAATGGATAGAATTCAGCATTCCAACTACAAAAGGTCCCTAATCATGTTAATAAGGTCCACCATGCACCATTAACTAAGTGGTGGTATTTGGTTTTCTTATTTAATTTCTTTTATTTATATGATTATTACTGAAAATATGATATTTTTATAAACAAAATTAATATTTTTATAGGTAAAAATATTTTCTTTTCATTTCTTTATTTTTATTTTCACAATGGCTAATGAAGTTTTTGTTCCATAAAGTTTTACTTTTATCCCTTAAGTTTCGGATATACTACAAGAAACCCTAATGTGGTTTTCTGATTTTGATTTTTTTTTAATTTCGATTTTAGTCAACCTTGTAACTGACATTAAGGAGGATGTAAATTGACATATGCTCAACTGTGATAGGTCCAATTAATAATTAATCAAATGTACTTTCTAGACACTTTTTTTTAAAAAAAATATATATAAAACTTATCCTATTATAATTCGATTATTGAGATACATTTCATCGTAGTACTCATTTATTTTTCAGTACTTTTTACTCTTTCCTGGTGAAATTTGGGATTGAATGAGTTGCAAATAGAATATAATGCATGGAAAGAATTTGTTGCCTTAGAATTAATGATTATTAGTTGTGATTATGGACCATGAATTTCTTTTCTTTATAATGGATACTAGTTAGTTGGGCTTTGTTTTTTACGGATGTATTTAATTATGTAGAATTTTTACTATTAAAAATAATACCTATGATCCAAGCAATAATTTTTAAATTCTAACACAAATACAATATGAACTCAATATGCTAACCAATTAACAATAAAATTGTTTTGTTTTGATAATTTTTTAAATAAATGAATTGTAATCCCATAAAGTTACAAGTCAAATTAAATTAAATTCTAAAACAAATTATGTATCAAAATATGAATGCTAATTATAGTAACAAAACGGATCCCGTTAGCATGAAATTTATTTTTGAGTAAGTTGGTCAATTTGCTAATAGAATGCACATAGAGATTCGTGGAAAGATTTTCTCAAATCGCTAGTCCATTAACTCAGCTGACTCGTAGAGAAATAAAATTCGAATAGAGCACGGAATGTGGGAAGAGCTTTGAAGAACTTAAGAAGAGACTCATTTCTAAGACACATTTACGACCATACCATCCCGAAAAGCGAACGTGGTAGTGGCGTGTTGAGTAAAAGATCGATACTGATGCGAGTACGATATTGTCAAAGACTCATCTCAGTATAACTTACAAATGATGAAGATAGAGTTAAAGACTCTAGGGATTCACGTGATGATATCTGAGTAGAATCGACTTTAATCGATAATGTTAAAAGCCGCTTCTTTACTGCACACAGGTGATGAATATAAAGAAGAAGGTCAAGAAGGCGTTATTGTAAGTAAGAGTCAATGAAGAAGAAAGCTCAAACCTTCGATTTATTAATTCATTCTCGATCGAGTAAGCGTCGTGGCCTATAGACTCGCTTTTACTACCAAGTATGTCGGCGTGTTTATAACATTTTTACGTCTCGATGTTACGTAAATATGTGGACGACCTTAATAACATCATTGAGTTAGAACCCGAATTTGAGATAATTGAAGACTTAATGTACGAAGAGGTACACATCAAGATATTAGATATGAAGGAGCATGTCCTATGTCTCGAGGGTTATACCACAAGTTAAAGTTTTGTGGAGAAACCATGCTATTGAAGAAATGACACAGGAGTTGGAAATAGAAATGAAAGCGAGGTATCCTCAACTTTTGAAACACTGTGTATCGTACGTCAATTTCGAGGACGAAATTTCATAAGGAGGGGAGGTTGTAAGACCCCGAATTTTTTTTTTTTTTATAAATAAAATGGAATTTCCTTTATTTATTATTTTGAAATAGTAAGGGTTGATTTGATTAATGTGGTTAGTTATGGGTAAAATGCGCAAATTTTAAAATAAAGCAAGTGGTTATAAAATATTCATTGTTGTCGGGAATATTCGTTTGGTCGTGGAATATTCAGTCTTTGTCGGGGAATATTCGTATGCGCCAGTATGACCATGTGTGGGCCCCATAACGGAAAGTGATTTGAGGAAGAAAACGATAAATATAAGTTGTTTAAAAATAACGAGCGTAGTTATTCTGAATTAACACCGTTGAATTACACGGTGGTTAAAATACGATAATATGCGTGGTTGTATAGTAGCTACGGTATTGCATGTATTGTTGAATTATTGATTAAATGCGTAGAAGGCACCTTTACTCAATAATTGTTACAATGAATTCTTCGCTCAATATTATATTGATTCAATAATTCTTTGCGTTGATATTTTGTATCGTTGTTGTTTCATAATTGTCATTACACAAGATTTTTCATTATCGAAGCAATAATTCATATTATCTCGAATAATATTATTAGATAACATTATTGGCAATGTCTAGAAAGTTACATCTAAGGAGAGGTTTGGTCACCTAATTGCTGGCCAGGTAAGGAGAAATTCTTATTGAAAGCCCTCTTCCCAGAACCGCTTTTCAGTTTGTCAATATTATGAATCTTTAATAATATTATTTGTGAATAATTAATTATTGATTTATATGATGATAAAGATATTGATTTTATGTGGATATAGATGGAGAAAATTTTTAATGTGACAATTGTTGAAAATTAATATTTTATCTTTTTCGATAAAATAATTCATTTAAATATATTATTTTAATAATATATTAACGGTGATATTTTATAATGAATGTGGGATATATGAGTATATGAGGAGGTAGAGTATTTTGTGGCATTAAATGTTTAATATATGTTTTGTGTGTGTGGTGGACACAATTCTTTGACCAAAATTGATTATAGGCGTAAAATCGCTCATTTATGGATTTCTTTGATAATTTCATTTGGAATTTGGAAAATCTTCCTTCGGAAAGTTGTAGAAAATTGAATTTCCTATAAAGAGTCGCGAGATTCAAATTTTTCTGACAAAAGGGCTATTTATCATGAATTATTGAAGTTAGGAGTTCAAATAATTGATTTTTGGAAGTTTTAATTATTTTATATAAGAAAAACGTTTTTTTGGTTGTTGGCACATGGGTGTCTCGATGTTTTTGACCAAAGAAGGCATGCTAGAGTTTTCAAAACATGTGGGTAGGAATTTGGAATAAATAATAATATATTTTATTAATTTAGTCTCCTTTTGCGTTAACATTTTCCTATAAATAGAGGCTAAGTTAGAATTGAAAATCACACCGAAACTAAGTTTTCTCTTTTCTCTCACTATATTATCGAAATGCGTATTCTTGTGAGTATACTTTGAGTGTTCTTTATCTGTGCGAGTTTACATCAACTATATATCGAAATTCAATCGAAAGTATGGTTATTTTGAGGTAAGGATGTTATTTCTTTCATGAAATGATATTATTTTCTTCAATATCATTATGCCAAAATATTGGTTGAACTTTTTATCAAATTTGGAACTTTTTCATGTCGGGTTACTATTCACGAGTTCTTATTCACGAGTTCTTATTCACGAGTACTATTCACGAAGCGTGAAGATGTTTTTTATGAAATTTCTATCTTTTTGTGTGTTTGGTTTACTATTCACGTGTACGGCCTTATTCACGTATCTGACTTTATTCACGAATACGGCACTATTCACCAAAAAATGAAAATTTTTCTTTTGTCCAAGATGTCTATTTTGGCTACTATCTTTGATTATATCCATGTTTTGATCGTTATTTTTGAGTTCGCTTCAAAAATCGTTTATTATGAAGTATTATCGATCTTGGATAAACTGTTAAATGAATCCCTAATATTTGTCCTTCTATCTCACCGGATTCGTTTCTAAAAATGTTTTTCATCATCCTCGATCCTTAATGGTGATATTTGATGAATATCTTTGGCACAGTGCAAAGATGAATGATTAAATCGATGAATCGCTTTGGCCCGTAGTGCAAAGATGAACAGTGTTGAGATGAACATGACCAATCGGGTGATATAAATGAATATCTTTGGCACAGTGGTGCAAAGATGAATATTGATTGTTATTCTGAGGATGAAATATTGATGATGGACTTTTAAATCTTAGAAGACAAGTAGAATTCTTTCTCACGTGACTCTTCTAATGGATTCTTTGTTTCATTGCATTTGTTGATCTAAAACTTGTTGTCTATTGTATTCTATTAGATTTTTCCTGTTGAAGACTAACGATAATTTGGTTGTATATTATCTTAGTCATAATATTCTTTTATGGGCTAGTTGAGCTCACCCTTTTCCTTGTTGTTCCATTTTTCTTCTCGGGAGGTGAGAACATAAGCGAGGATCGAGTCGGGGTATGGAGTGAAGGTTCTAGAGAGTTGTCTAGTAGTCCTCACCATTTTGTAAAATAATGTATCAATAATTATGATGGGGATTTATTTGCGTGTGGATATTGTCTGAGCGGCAATATCTCGTATTTAAACTCACAAGATGTATTGTCGTATTTCACACGACATTTGTATTATTGAAGTTGTAGTTATTTTTGTACCATGTATTTGGCGACTCAGAATGGGTTGGGTGGAATGGACCTATTTTGGGGGCGTCCCACGGTGGTTAAAACATAGTAGCACACGGTATTGCACCAATTATTGATTCTTACGTGAAGGCACTACTCAATAATGGTTCTGAATTATTCTGCTCAATATTTTATTTTATTGATTCAATAATTGTTGCGTTGATATTTTATATTCTTTGTTGTTTGATAATTGTCATTACACGTATTTTTCATTATCGAAGCAATAATTCATATTATCTGAATAATATTATTAGATAACATTATTGGCAATGTCTAGAAAGTTCATCTAAGGAGAGGTTTGGTCACCTAATTGCGCCAAGAAGGAGAAATTCTTATTGAAAACCCCTCTTTCCTGTGAACCTGCACAGTTTGTCAATATTGTGATTCTGTAATATTATTTGTGAATAATTAATTATTGATTTATATGATGAGGAAAATATTAATTTTATGTGGATATAGATGGAGAAAATTTTTAATGTGACAATTGTTGAAAATTGAAATTTTATCTTTTTCTGATAAAATAATTCATTTAAATATATATATTATTATATTTTAATAATATAATAATGGTGATATTTTTACAACGAATGTGGAATATATGAGTATATGAGGAGGAAGAGTATTTTTGTTGCAATAAATGTTTAAAACATGTTAAACATGTCGGTGGACCCCATTTATTGACTGAAATTTGATTATAGCCTCTAAAAATCGCCCGTTTGTGGATTTTGGTCAATTTCTGTTTGGAATTTGAAAAAACTTTCTTCTGCAAAGTTTTAGAGAATTGAATTTCCTATATAAAGACGCGAGATTCGAATTTTCTGATAAAAGGGCTATTTATTGTGAATTATTGAAGTTTGAAGTTCAAAATAATTGATTTTTGAAGTTTTAATTATTTTAAATAAGAAAAACGTTTTTCTTATTTTTTCTAGAAGGTTGACATGTGTGAATTGCTTGAAATTCAGATTTTAAGGAATACGATATAATATTTTTATAAATATTAATATTTTATTAAATTTTCTAACTTTTTGGTGTTCTAAGCATTTTCCTATAAATAGGTGCTTAGGTTAGAATTGAAAATCACACCGTAAATTGAAGTTTTTCTCTCTATATTATCGAGCGTATTCTTGTGAGTATTTTGAGTATACTTTGAGTATTGCTATACTGGTGAAAGTTCAAGTTATTGCTTATATCCGAAGATTCCAGCTTAAATCTTTGCCTTTTTCCGAGGTAAGGATTTTTTTTTTTCGTAATGATATTATTTCTTCAATATCATTATCTTTGAAATATTGATCTGAAGTTTTTATCAAATTTGGAATTTTTGGTGTGAGAGTTCTTATTCACGATACTCAGGCCTTTATTCACGAATCTTGACCTTTCAATAAAATGAAATTTTTTTCTTTTTAGTCTAAAATATCTATTGTGGATACTAGCTTTGATTGTATCCATGTTTTGATCATTCTTGAATTTTACACCACTATGATTATTTTTGAGGTATTTTTGGACGTGGATAAAATAAAAGTACTGAATCCTTAGTCCTTAATCCTTGTCATTTTGATTCAATTGGATTCGTTTTTTTAAAAATATTTTTCATCATCCTCGGTCTTAAATGATGATATTATGGAATATCTTTGGCTGTAGTGTGCAAAGATGAATGATTTCTGATGAATATCTTTGGCTGTAGTGCAAAGATGAATGATTTCGATGAATATCTTTGGCCCAGTAGTAAAAAGATGAACAGTGTTTAGATGAACATGACCAATCGGTGAATGTCCTTGGCCGGTAGTGCAAGGATTAATATATGATTCCAGATATATATTGATTGATGTTACAGGGATAAAAATATTGATGATGGACTGTTAAATTCATTGATATTAGTAGATTTCATCCTCTACGTAACTCTTCTATGAATTAATATTTTTCGCTGCGAGTATTGATTTAAAACTTGTTGTCTATTAAATTTTTCCCTGTTGAAGACTAACGATAATTTGTTGTATATTATCTTAGTCATAATATTCTTTACTAGGCTAGTTGAGCTCACCCTTTTCCTTTTTGTTCCATTTTTCTTCTCGGAGGCGAGAATGTAGCGATAGTACAGCAATGGGTATGGAATGATGGTTTTAGAGAGTTGTTTAGTAGTCCTCACCATTTCTGTAAAATAATGTATCAATAATTATGATGAGGATTTATTTGTATGTGGATATTGTTTAGATGACAATATCTGTATTTAAACTCACAGTTTTATTGTTGTAATAATAAAGTTGTAGTTGTTTCTGTACCATGTATTGACAACTCAGAATGGGTGATGTATACCTATTTTGGGGGTGTCACAATAACACCCCACTCAATAATATAAAGTGATGATAAAATTCAATAACATAATGCATAATTTCATTTAACAACCAACAACTTAATAAAATGTCTAATCAAGTAGTAATGCATTCCATCAAAAAATCCTAAATAAAATTCCAATATCATCGTTCAATAAGTAACATAATAAAATGTCTAAATAACTAGTATAACACTCCACTCAATAAATCTTTGACGAAACCCTCTTTTTCATCATCGGAAAGGCTAAAAAGACCACCATCAACTCCTCCTCATGAAGAAGCTTGCACATGACCTTATTACGCCACTTATCGGTTAGACCGGGCACATTACTCTACACATTACTGAGATTCTTCCGTTGCTCATTTAATGAAGCCTCCAATCCAAGAAAGTTAGCAAATTGAGTAGATGATTTCTCGAGTTGTGCGTGAAGAATAATGTGACCCTCTCCATGGCAGATTCAGAATCAATATCGAAACTTGATTTTCTCTTCCTTTTCTTGAAACTAGAGGACTTGCTAGTTATTTTCTCACTGCGAGTTGGAATCAAGTCATCATCTCCATCATTTATTTGGATCTCTTCATCTAACTCGACCATTTTCGCAGCCGATAGAGCATCTTTTCCAGTTGCTCTATCCTTGCCAAATATAACACAGAGATCCAAATAATGTAGAAATATCTTATTCTGCCACTTTGTTCTCTTTTGGTGCACCTAAAACAAGTAAGAGAAAAAAAATAACACAGTAATTAAAAAAAACTCTGATCATATATTCAAACATCTCAATCTTAAAACATAAGAATTATTCTACTGTATGAGAATTACCTTAGAAATTAAATGCTTCGAATCTTAAAAAATGACTTACCTTAAGATATGGAATCCAGACATCTTTAGAGGCTTCAAGCACATGATTTTCAACATCCCAACCAAATTCACTCATCGTCTTTTCCATGCGAAAGATATCATATACAATCGCCCATTCAAATTTCAATGTTTTCAACCTTGACTCGATATGTGGTTTTGCCTTTATTCCTGCTACACAGCAATTTCTCGTACCAATGCTTTCTCAATGGCCAAGTAAAACCCGTGCTTAAAACCATTATCGATTTCTATACAAAGTTCCAAGTATTTAATATGTCTAGCATACATTCCACAAGCTTGTCATCTTCATTTTCAACCCATTTGTGCTTACTCTCTTTTTGCCCCTTTGCTTCATCATTTACTTGAGAATCCATCATAAATTGAAGTCTGGCCAAATATAAATTAGTTCTTTTACTAGTGTATGCATAGTAAAAATACAATTAGGTATGCAAGAAAATCTCAAAGCTTCCCAACATTAGTTGGTTTAACTTTATATAATACATTATCAATTGACATACTTACATGGTGAGTGCCTAATAAGCTAAGGACAAATTAAGAAAGAGAATGTTTCATGGTAAATGGGTTGGACCAACCAAGTAGAGGATGGCCTGAATCATGTTAATGCATTGGCACAACTTATAAATAGAAGCTATAATCTATATTCAGCTTTGAAAAGTAAAGATGTCTAAACCAGTTCTGTATATGTGCAATTTATTTATATTTTTGACTTCCCAACTACAATAATAGTGCATCTACTATATTTGCATGACAAATTGACAATTTTTAAAATAAACCAACTAAGAATGAAGGAATCAACAAAAAATGAAAAATCCCATGAACCAACTAACAGGCAGAAACAATACATTATAAGCAAGTTTTGATTACTTTTAAGAAAAACTCATCTCAAATCAAATAAAGAACATTGCAAATTTGCAACAAAAAAGTCCCAAATAAAAACCCATATACTAATTTCACTCACTTGCCAAAAACCCAACAAAAATAAAGAAATAAAAGAAACAAAAAATCCCAAATAACATATTACACATAAAAAGAAAGGCATATTATTTTTATAAAGGAAGCAATATAATCATACACTTATTTTAATGAACTCGGAGCAGAATTAAAGGAAATTAGAATTTCACCAAAGATATCAATTTTAGGACAAGTTTCTTGCAATAAAGTTCAATCTGCCTGTCCAACTCAATTGGTGAAAAATGAGTTCATACCATACAGAGTTAGTTCAAAAATTAACTAAAACCCATAAGAGAGTTTACAAATTACTAGTGCCCATCAACTAAAGCCACCTGATCTCAAGTTAATGAACTTCACATATCTTAGCAAAATTTTATAGAACTTCACATATTTTGACAAGTAACCAACTATAGCCAAACCAAAGGATAGAAAAGGGGGTCTTCATAAATCAAGCATCACCCACAATTTATAAGTTTAAATGGCATATCAATCTTTTCTCAAAATAAAAAGAAAGAAGCCTAGCTACCAGTTGCCATCATTAAAAAAAGGAGATAGCTAAGCCAATTAATAATCTCAAACTACTAAATATAAATAGCTAAAAGTGGTTAACTAGTTTAGACCGGATACTACTTCATCAAACTGGCTTTATCAAACTGAGAGGGGAGATATTCACACTAATATCTCAAATTGGCTTCATTAAACTGAGATGGGAGAGAGAACAAGAAAACATTTCAAACATCTCAATCTTAAAACATAAGTATCATAAAAAATCCTATTAATCGATACAATAAGCATTGAAAGGTACTACTAATAATAAATAACACAATTTTAAACTATAAACTATGGTCAGCCCTCCACACATCAAACATCTCAACGGCAAGATTTTCTCTAAAGTTTGTCCACACATGGGATGTCTCAACTGTATTGATGTAGTCTTTATTAACTCTAGTTTCTTCATGGTTGACTTCTATCTCCTCATCTTCGAACGGATCAATAGCCATTTCTTGCCTTATAAAGTTGTGCATTAGGCAACAAGCAACAATTATTTTATTTTGTGTTCGAATAGGATAAAATGAAGGACTTCTAAGAATTCCCCATCTTTTCTTCAGAAGTACAAAACAACGCTCTATGACATTTCTAGCTGAGGAGTGCTTCATGTTAAACAATTCTTTGGCGTTAAATGAGTCGATGTCCATCTAACCAATCATTTAAATGATATCTTTGACCTCTAAAAGGTGTAAGAAAACCCTCTCCATTGGTATATCCAGCATCTACAAGGTAGTAGTTACCTTAACCAAATAACAAAGGATGTTAAATGGGGTTGTGTTTGCTTGTTTTTGTTAGTGTAAGTCTATACATATTAAATTATATTAAGATATTTCTTATTTCTTACCTCGATTTACTTTCAAACCATGATTACGATGCATTGCTGAATAAAGTTGTGAGACCCCAGATTTTATGAATAAATATTTAATTTTCTCGAAATATTTTTTTTAATATTATGTTGTGGATTTGATATAATATTATAGTTGTGGGTAATATTTATAAATTTTGCAAAGTATGCAAGTTGTTATATTATATTCGATTGGTCAGGGAATATTCTTTGTGTCGGGAAATATTCGTACGATGGCACAATCATTGGTGGACCCCACAACGGAATTATTGTAGGATTGAGAAAACGACAAAAATATTTTATTAAAAATAACGGCGGAAGTGTTACACGTATTATCTTGTTGAACTACTCAGTAGTAAAGAAAGTACAATATACGTGTGTGGTTGTATAAGAAGACGCCAGATTGATTATTAATGCTTACGTGAGAAGTCATCTCGGTTTGTTTTATTACTTATATATATATATATATATATATATATATAGTTTTATATGTATATACATATAAGGTACGTAGATATATATTATATAAGTGTAAGTTGGCTTTCTGGTGGGGGAAGTTAATAAGTGGTGAGGTGTATATTGATATATATTTATATTTATATATATTAAATGTGGGTGAGTGGGTTATAGTGGAGAATGAAAAGTTGGCAAGATATGTGTTATAATTTTCAAGCCTACACCTTATTGGTGGAATAATCCAATAATGCATTCAATGAGCCCATTTTTTCAACTTGATAGGTGATGGTTTTGTGTGCTTTTTTTTTTAATTGGTTAGCACCTTGAAAATTATGTACGAGTGATAGGATTTTTCTAGCATAACATGTGTTTATATATATATATATATATATATATATATATATATTAATTATGAGTTGATTGAAATCGATTCTGCAAAATAAGTTCGTCCATGAACAGTGCCCTTCAATTCTCCTATAAATAGAAGCTCATTCCTTCATTATTTTCTTACGAATTCACTGAAACTCTAGAGAGAGAAAATTATAGAGAGAAAGAAGAAAAGTATTTTGCTACTTCCCTACTCTTATATCCAGTTTCTTTTACGGTAAGGGGTGTTATTTCTTTTGTATTCAAGAAGAGAACTTCCGTTATTCCATTTCTTTATTGTTACATTGGAATAACTCAGATACGCTGAGGCTACCCTATACTTGGTGACATTCTTCTATTATTCTGTTGGAACATCCTGTCTATGTGTTTTACACCGAACCTGGTTCCGTCTTTGTTATTATTCTGTTGGAATATCATATCATGTGTTTTACACCGGACTCGGTTCCGCTCTTTATTTATTATTCGCTTTTAATATCCTCATACATGCGTTTTTACGCTGGACCTGATTCCATTATTTATTATTCCGTATTTATTATTCTGTTGGGACATCCTGTCGGTGTTAATTTCACCTGACCTGGTTCCGTTATTATTATTCTGTTGGAATAACATGTCTATGCAAGTATCGCATGCATGATGATTTCTTTTGTTATTCCATTCATTATTATACTCGGTTGGTTAAAATTTTGACTTACATACTCCATGAAATTAGTGGAATATCCTTGATATTTGCGGCTTCATCCAAAGATTTTCATGAAATATTCTTACGAGCATTCTTGAATTTTACTCTACAAAGCGTATCATGTTGACAATTTGGACATTATTAGTTCCTCGAATAAATTAATTCGTGAACTTATTTTATTGAACTCTTATATCATTGTCATCATCCTCATGTTTATATTTTTTTTGAAAGTCATCATGGCAGAAGGTGCATAGATGGACTTGGTATGATTATGACCGAGAGATTTTCTTGTAATCATGGTAGTAATGTTACAAATGATGTGATAAAAGTCCTCATTGGCCCGTAGTCCATTGATGTACGATTGTTGTCATGATCATGACCATTGATGAATACACAAATATCCTTGCCCGTAGTACATGGAATTTGTGATCGTGACCCTAATGAATATCCTCGGTAGTAGTGCGGGGATGATGTGGATTATTTATTAAGTCGAGTCTCAAATATAAAAGTGATGAAAAACTTTTAAATCATAAAAGATAGTAGATTTTATTCTCTACTTGACTCTTTTAATGGATTGCTTGTTACTGTTCCGCAGCTTAAACTTGATGTCTATTGTATTTTATCGGTTTAACATTGTTGGAGACTAATGATAATTTATTTTGCATTATCTTAGTCATAATATTTCTTCTTTGGGCTAGTTGAGCTCACCTTTCTTTTCACCGTTTCTTCAGAAATGAGAACGTGGGGTGGGACTAATTCGGGAACGGAGTGATGGTCCGAGATGGTGTCTTAGTAGTCCTCACTATTCTGTAAAATAGTGTGATAATAAATGTAACGAGAACTCTATTTGAGAATGGATATTGTCTAGAAGACAATATTTGTATTTAAACTCACATCATATGTTTTGTCGTATTTTACACGACTGCTGTATTATTAGTTTGTATTTGAATTTTGTACCATGTATTTGGCGACTCAAGATGGGTAATGTATACCTATTTTGGGGGCGTCACAAAAGTACCCTACCATCTGCCGCGGACCCTTCCCAACTAGGTAAGACGTAGATAAATTGCATCTCCGGGGAGCAAACACCTAACACGTTAGTTGTAATCTTATTTTTTTGATTTTGATACCTAGGTTTATCTTCTTCAGGGACATGAACCTTTATGTATGTTCCATCCAAAGCCCCTAGACAACCCTAGTAAGAAATACTTAGCTTTTTCAAAACATAATGATAAATATGTAATTTAAAAAAGCTTGTTCGGAAGGATAACAAATATCTAAGTTAAAGAAATACATTGAACCATTTCCACTTATCGTCGAGAGAGTTTTCACGATAGGTTCCGGCTTTCTTAAAAGTTGACCTTCCAATCTTATCATGGCATTGAGTACGTTGTTGAAATGCCTCTACTAATTGTCTCACCGGATCGATTTAAATTGTAATAGTATGACACGATTTTTTTTTCACATGATGGGCTAGCACATACAAGAGTATGGCAACTTATTCATCTATTTGAAGGTACTTTGTACTACTAAGTTTGCATGTGGTATGTAAAATATCACATAATTTGGAAAAACTTGCCCTATCCATTCTAAGGTAATTGTAGCATGTAATGTCACTATCATATACTAGCTCCCTCATAAATTTTAGACCGCTCGAGCAAGAAAGGGTGTACTTTGATCGATTAAGTGCTCTCATATGTCTATGTCGTGCCATAGATATAACAAATTGCATGGATAAGGTAACCAAGGCAACTATTTCGAACCAAAAATATAAAAAGGCAATTAATCTCTTTATTCTCTTCCGTTTGTCTAATCTACGACGAGCCATGACTGCAATTCAATTGAAAAGTAAGAGCAAACTCAAACAATAAACATATTGTAAAACAATTTCAAAAAAATTCAAGAAACATACTATAATAAAAGCAATAATGAAAATTCAGATTCATGTAGACAAGCTAAGAAAGTAGAATCAATGCAACCACTATAAACTGTCAAGAGCAATCAACATTTATCCATTCCCATGCAACTTAGAACCACCCTTGAGATGTTTAAATTTTAAAAGAAACTGATGAAAACAATACTAGAAAGCATCAAAATAAATAAAACTGTTGAAAAACAACTTTGAGGAGGGAACTTGTGAGATTTAAGAAAAAGAAAATGAACTGTATAAGTTTATATATTTTGATGAGTAAGACTTCCTTATATATGTTCAGGTAACAGAATTCCTACACTGATGTGGTTGTAGTTAGAACAAAAACACTATTTAGTTGCGAGTGAAGAAAGATGCAAATCCTGAGACCATGATTGATATGGGCCCATGTAAGTAGGAAGGAAAATGTATATATATCAGGCTTTTAATTTTAAGTCGGTAAGGCAATATTGACGATATGTGCGATAAGAGCTTTAAACCTCAACACATGCAATCAATGATTCTTTAATCAGAAAATATTACTTTTCACCTTGCTCTGAAACTTAACATGGGTTTAGAAATACATCCACAACAAGAAGATGCAGATTGCAGAAAACAAATGAAAGAAAAAGAAAAACTCAAAAATAGGTTAGTAATCTCTGTTTCTGTTTTTATTATGTGCATATTTTTATTTTTAATTTATTTTTGTTTATATATCATATATAAATGTGGGAATGTTCATTAGTTAAAGTTGGATGTGACCAATCAATTATTTCTGTGATCCAAAAATTAGAATTATTTTCATCCGTAGAATAGGAGTAGATTGCGTAGAACAGGAGGTAAGAAATAAGAATAGCTAGTGTTGTATTCAATGAGACATTTCATCAAACACCTATTGAACAATTTAATTGGACTAATATCTGGACAAATTATGCTCAAAACAATCCCAAAATTTCCAACACTAGAACTATAATATATAATTTGATATATACTTTCAGTATGGATAAGGAAGAGCAAAATTATTCCAAAAATTTATAACACAAGAACTGTATATCCGGCAATGTATATACATCAAATCCATCAAATCCATCAAAAATTAAGAACTGTATAAAGATCATCAAATAATTGAAAATTCTTAAAAATAACTGTATAAAACTAAGAACTGTATAGAACTGTGTATAGATCCGGCAACGTGATTTGAAACTTTCAAATCCATCTAAGAATTAAGGAGAAGTCGGGGCAAATAATAGAAATGAAGAAAAAAAAACAACAAAAAAAGAAGGAATAGACTGACTTATGAGACGATATGATGGTGAGGGTTTTGGAGAGCCTTCAGAGCTGCTAGATCAATCAATTGAAGATTTGTATCTCCTCTCCTCGGCTCCTTCTCTCTCGTTGTTCCCAGATCGATCGAATCGAATGAATATGTAAAAAGCACTATTATGCTACTATTATATCTTTAGGGGTATATTTGTCAATTATTTAAAAATAATGGATGGAATGATTTATTTCTGGCCACCCCTCAAGGAATGAAAATTAAAATTTTAAGTTAACTATCATTCCAGGAGGAATACATCATTCCGATGAAATAAACAAACCAAACAATATTTTTATCATTACAACGAAATAATTCATTCCATTCTCCCTCCTATTCCACCAATCCAAACGTAGCATTATAGTTTTTTTTTCTATCTTGGGGATTGTCTTCTAAATTTTTTCAATCAACGAGTTAAACTCTTATTTTTTTCACTTTGGAGATTGTCTTCTCAATTTTTTCAATTAAGGGATTAAACTTTTAAATTTTTTTTGATTACGTCTAATTGATAGTACCATGTGATGCCCCCAAAAATAGGTATACATCACCCATCTTGAGTCGCCAAATACATGGTACAAAAATACAAATACAACTTAATAATACAACTGTCGTGTAAATTACGATAAAACATAAACTGAAAGTTTTAATAAGAATATTGTCATCTAAACAATATCCACACTCAATGGAGTCCTCATTACATTTATTGTCACACTATTTAACAGAATAGTGAGGACTACTAATTCTATCATCCGGACCATCACTCCGTTCTCCGACTCGTCTCAGCTATATTCTCATTTCTTGAAGAGAACAGTGAAGGAAAGGGCGAGCTCAACTAGCCCAGTAAGAAATATTATGACTAAGATAATGCATAATAAATTATTATTAGTCCTCAACAATGTTAAACTGATAAAATATAATAGACATCAAGTTTAATCATAATGAAACAAAGCAATCCATTAAAAGAGTCAAGTAGAGAATAAAATCTACTATCTTTTATGATTTAAAAAGTTTTCATCAATTTTATCGTTGAGACTCAGCTTAATAAATAAACCACATCATCGAATCATCCCTGCACTACGGGCCAAGGATATACATTAAATCATCAATGGTCATGACTATACCAAATAATCCCTGGTCATAATCATACCAAGTCCATCTCTGCACGCAAGCCAAAGATATATAACAATAAAATCAATAATCAACAATCCATCTTTGCACGTAAGCCAAAGATATATAATTCAATAAACAACAGTCCATCTTCGCACGTAAGCCAAAGATAACTTTCATCACCATATAAGCATGAGGATGATGACAATGATATAAACATTAATCAAACTAAAACAAGGATAATTATTAAAGACTTTAAATTTATCCAAATATTATCAATCACTTAATAAACTCATAATCTAATATTATTAATATTATAACAATATTTTAATCACCTCTAAACTTATAAACAATTTATTTCAATTGTTTACACTTTATCAAATAATGCATTTAATCATTCAAAGAATGCCATACTCATCAGATTTCATCTCCAATGATCAAATCCTTTATCAAAATATAGGATTCCCAAGCCATAAAATTCTATTTTTCAATTTTGTTACATTACATAACATATTTAACTCATATACTCATAACTAGAGCATTTTTATGAAAAATACCAAATCAGTCCCAAAAATATTTCTTTTCTGAGATTTAGCAGAATATAGTCCCATAATTAACATATATTTTTCTTGAAATTTTTAAAATTCATTTACTATTTTTCAAAAATTAATTTCTAATTAATTCCTTAAGAAATTAGCTACCTCGAGTTTAACTCCAGAAATTCCCAAATCTTGGCAGGATCTTACACATGTTAACGTGATCTTCCAGTTTAAATTTCATGGTCATCGGAGTTATAGAACTCCGGTTATAACATTTTTTGTCGAAAAAACCTAAATATTGAAATGGTCATAACTTGCTCATTTTAAGTCGGAATGAGCTCATTTTTGGGCAGAAGGTACTTTATACCATATATTTTCATGTCCCAAAAGGCCAAAAAATTTCTCACAAATTAAGTGGCCGAAAATGCCCTTTTAAAAATATGGACAATGAATATTTTTCCATTTTTTTCAGCTTTTCGTTTTTAAAATCGATCACCACACGAAAATCTATAACACCTTTTCTAGTGATTCCACTTGGATAAGTTAGGAAACTCATAGATCTAACTCTAAAACTTGACCACACTTAAAAATTCACAATATAACAGGAGATATGGTCAATTGAATTTCATGTTTCATTTTTACCAAAATCTAATTTTCAACCCTTTGTGATTTTTAAGAACTTTCATGTTTTCACATAATAACCAACATAACTCATCATGACAATGACATAATAATTCAATAAAACAAGTTCAAGAATTAAATTATCCAGGAACTAATAACGCCTAAATTGTCAACATGATACTTTCAGAGTAAAATTCAAGAATACTCGTAAAAATATTTCCATGAAAAGATATCGGATGAAGCGCAAGTATCAAGGATATTCCACTAATTTCATGGAGTATAGAAGTCAAAACTTTAACCAACTGAGTATAATAAAGAATGGAATAACAAAAGAAATCACCAGGGCATGCGATAGATCGTCAGACAGGTTATTCCAATAGAATACTAAATGACGGAACCGTGTCAAAGCGTCTACTACGCATCTTACGTGATATTTCAAAGAAAATAATAAAGAATGGAATAACAACAGAAATCACCATGCATGCGGTATTTCAGATGTACAAAGTTATTCCAATAGAATAATAAATAACATAACTTGTCAAAGTAAAAAATTGCACCGATGTGGATGTTCCAACAGTAATAATAAAGAATGGAATAACAACAGAAATCACTATGCATGTGGTACTTGAATAGTATGTGTTATTCCAATAGAATAATAAATAACGGAACCAAGTCGTCAAAGTAAATTGCATGCGACAGGATGTTCCAATGTAATAATAAAGAATGAAATAACAACAAAAATCACCACGCATGCGGTGCTTATTCTAATATATACATGTTATTCCAACAGAATAATAAATAACTGAACCAAAGTTAAAGTAAAATTACATTGCCAAGCGGATGTTCCAAATGTAATAATAAAGAATGGAATAACGTAAGAATTTCACTAAGTATAGGGTAGATCGGCATGATACAAAGTTATTCCAACAAAATAATAAAGAATGGAATAATGTAAGTTCTCTCATGAATACAAAAGAAATAATACCCTTACCTTATAAAGAAGAAACTGGATATAGAAGTAGTGAAGTAGCGAATACTTTTTTTTCTTTCTCTCTATAAGATCTCTCTCAGAGTTTCAAAGAATTAAGTAAGAAATAATGAAGGAATGAGCTTCTATTTATAGAAGAATAGACTGAATAATAATCAATCTATGAACGGTCCAGATTGATTTACTTTTAAACGGACAGTCCAGATTGGTTTACAATAAAATATAATATATTCTATTTATAATCTAATAAAATGAATAACTTTATAAAAGTATTACATTTTATATAAAAAAAATTTACTATCTGAAACACTATGCAGCACTATGCAAAAACACTATGCATAATAAAATATAATATATTCTAATTAATTATTGTCTAATAAAACAGATAACTTTATAAAAGTATTCTGTTTTATATAAAAAGATTTTACAATTAGCCTAATAAAACGAATAACTTTATAAAAGTATTATGTTTTATATAAAAAGCTTTTTTGTTTTATTATAATAATAATAATACTAATAAAACAAAACTTCATCATCATTATCATAATTCTCACTATTAATCGACCGTGTCGCTCCCCAAGAAAGAGGGGCTTTCCAATAAGGATTTCTCCCTATCATGCGCTTGATTAGGTGACCAAACCTCTCCTCGGCGTAACTTCTAGACATCGTTAATAATGCAAATAATAATATTAACAACTTTGTTATCTCAATTATTGATTTAATAATATATAAAATATTGACAATAATTGAATCAAATAACGTGAGATACTATCGCAAAGAATAATTGAACAAAACCGAATGACTTCTCACGTAAAGTATCAATAATCAATACCGTGTCTTTAATATGCAACCACACGACATTCGTATTTTTACTACTGAGTAGTAGTTCAACAAGATAATTCAGAAACTTTCGTCGTTATTTTCATAAAATATTTGTGACGTTTTTTCAATCCGATAATAATTCTATCATGGGGGTCCACCAATGATTGTGCCAAAAGTATTTAATATTCCCTGTTAAAATAAATATTCTCCGACCAATCGAATATTATATAAAAACTTGCATACTTTGCAAAATTTATAAATACTACCCACAACTATAACATTATCTCAAATTTACACCATAATATTAAAAAAATATTTCGAGAAATTTAAATCTTTATTCGTAAAATTTGGGATTTTACAATCTCCCCTCTTTATGAAATTTCGCCCTCGAAATTTACGTACGTACCTGGTATGCCGAACAGATAAGGACACTTCGTCCGATTCTAACTCTTGAGGTATAACCTTTAAGCGTAGAATATATTCCAGGATTTTAACAGGTACATCTTCATTCGTTAAATTATCCGCTATCTCGTCCGGTTCTAAATCAATAGTGTGGTTTGGGTCGTCCACATATTTACGTAACATCGATACGTGTAAAACGTTATGAACACGCGATATTCTTGGCGGTAAAACGAGTTTATAGGCCACAGTTCCTACTCGATCAAATGGGCCAATAAAATCGAGGGTTGAGATTTCCTTTCTTCATCGATTCTTGCTTCTAGAGTAACGCCCTATTGAATCTTCTTCTTCACATTCATCATCTATGAGTATGTAGCTTGAGCGACTTTAACTTTATCGATTAAAGTCGATTCTACTCGTATATTTGATATCACCACGTGGGTCCTAAGAGTCTTTAACTCTATCTTCATCATTTATAATTTATACGAAATGGGTTTTGTACTGGGGTCAATACAAAATTTGATTTCATGCTCTAGAGGTAGGCTAACAAGTCTCCAAGAATACGTCAGGAAATTTATTAACGATAGAAATATCATTCAAAACTGTGACCCTTATCCAAGACTTGGATAACACATGTAATGAAGGTTTCTTCTAACGGAGCTTCAATAGATAAGTCAAAGTTTAATTTCTCTAGAGTCAAATTTAAACGTTGAACGCAAGCAAAAGAGATAAAAGAATGGGTAGAATCGGTATCTAATAAGGTATAGACTTCGCAAAAATTTATAATTAACTAACCCGTGCTAACTTCGTTCGGGTTACTCGCTTTTTGAGAAGTCGCGAAAAACGCTCTTCCTGGAACCACCAACTTTGTTTTGTCCGTATTCGCCTTTGGTGCCACCGTCTCACCGGACTGGACTTCACTTCATATCGACAAAAATCGAGCTAAATGACCTTCTCTTCTTAAAATTTCAACTTCTATTATCTTGGCCATGATTACCACCGAAGTAGTTACCATTTTTTGCATAATAATTTCCCCCACGATGATTATCATTGTTCCGATGGCCGTTGCCACCGGTACGATTATTATTGTGTTGTTGGTCGACCTTTTGGTTGAGCTGACTCAACGGTCTCATGTGCTTCATTGCTGATCTCAATATTTTTAGATGCCATTTTCAAACACTGTCATAAAATAAGGGTTAATTGACATATCACATATTATCCATATACTCTGACCGACCAATTAAATACCAAATAAACTTAGATAGGTCATACTAGCGAAAGAATTCCCCGTCTCTCCCCTCCTAGTTCTCGTCTCACATCTCAGCCAAGGATCATATCCCTAAGCTTTGATACCAATTGTGACGCCCCCAAAAATAGGTATACATCACCCATCTTGAGTCGCCAAATACATGGTACAAAAATACAAATACAACTTAATAATACAACTGTCGTGTAAAATACGACAAAACATAAACTGAGAGTTTTAATAAGAATATTGTCATCTAAACAATATCCACACTCAATGGAGTCTTCATTACATTTATTGTCACACTATTTAACGTAATAGTGAGGATCGCTAATCTTATCATCTCGGACCGTCCACTGTTCCTCGACTCATCCCAACTATATTCTCATTTCACGAAGAGAATGTGAAGGAAAGGGTGAGCTCAACTAGCGAAATTTTTTTCTTCTTTCTCTATAGTTTCTCTCTCAGAGTTTCAAAGGAATTCATAAGAAATAATGAAGGAATGAGCTTCTATTTATAGAAGAATGGATCGAATAGAACTAATCCATGAAACGGTCCGTATTGATTTACTTTTAAACGAACATTCCGTTTGGTTTACAATAAAATATAATATATTCTATTTGTAATCTAATAAAACGAATAACTTTATAAAAGTATTCTGCTTTTATAAAAAAGATTTTACTACGCAAACAAAGATGCAGAAGCACTATGCAAACACACTATGCATAATAAAATATAATATATTCTAATTAATTATTATACTAATAAAATGTATAACTTTATAAAAGTATTATGTTTTATATAAAAAGATTTTACTATTAGCTTAATAAAACGAATAACTTTATAAAAGTATTCGCATTTTATATAAAAAGCTTTTGTTTTATTATAATAATAATACTAATAAAACAAAACTTCATCATCATTATCATAATTCTCACTATTAATCGACCGTGTCGTTCCCAAGAAAGAGGGCTTTCCAATAAGGATTTCTCCCTATTAGTAGCCTTGATTAGGTGACCAAACCTCTCATTGCGCGGAACTTCTGTACATCGTTAATAATGCAAATAATAATATTAACAACTTTGTTATCTCAATTATTGATTTAATAATATATAAAATATTGACAATAATTGAATCAAATAACGTGAGATCTTACGAAGAATTCTCAAGCAATAATTGAACAAAACCGAGTGACTTCTCACGTAAAGATCAATAATCGCATCTACGTATGCTTACTACGCAACCACGCCAGACATCAGCACTTTTCTACCGAGTAGTTCAACAATGATT
Organism: Panax ginseng; assembly: GCA_020205605.1. Lineage (NCBI taxonomy): Eukaryota > Viridiplantae > Streptophyta > Magnoliopsida > Apiales > Araliaceae > Panax > Panax ginseng. The sequence goes on from CM035130.1 coordinate 15,483,751, forward strand.
AACTGTAAAACTTCCGCCATTATTTTCATAAAATTTTTGTCGTTTTCTCGATCCGATAATAATTACATTGTGGGGTCCACCAATGATGATTGTCTTGTCGTTTAATATTCCTGTTAAAATGAATATTCTCCACCAATCGAATATTATATAACAACTTACATACTTTTTGCAAAATTTATAAATACTACCCACAACTATAACATTATCTCAAATTTACACCATAATATTAAAAAAATATTTCGAGAAATTTAAATCTTTATTCGTAAAATTTGGGATTTTACAACCATATCAGAAATTAATGACATGAGAGCGACATGTGGCTAAAAAATGCTTATGTATAATATTGAGTCTCATTTTAACATTAATTTCATTAATTTTTTATACCAAAAAGGGTAAATATAAGATAATTATTAATTTTTAAAGTAAATTTAATACATTACAAACTCGGCTTAAAAAATCATCAATAATCAATAAAATGATAAATATTTCAAAATGTATAAATGAACTACTAATTAAAATATTGTTATTTCATAATCATCAATAATCAATATAATAACAATTTTATCCTTTTGGTATAGAAAATTAAGGCCTAAATATAGTTTAATACTCTCAACTTTAAGTTTATTTCATTAAATTTACTTTAAAAAGTTAATAATGATCTTATATTTATCTTTTTTGTATAAAAATTAATTAAAAAAAATTAAGAAGACAATCTCTAAAGTGAAAAAAATTTAAAAATTTAGGGTATTAATTCATAGCCTATTAAATATGGGAAACATTAAACTTCAAAAAGGTGAGCAAATTAAATGTGTCACTTTTATAGAAATTAACCTTGTGGAATGGCAGTTTCCTAAACAAGCTTAGTCAAGAAACTAAAATGACAAGTTTTCATCAATAATTTAGCATTAATTGGCCATATATTGCCAAAGAAAAAGTCAAATAATTGAAAAAAAAAAAAAGTAAAAAAAAATACTAGAATATATATATATATATATATATATATATATATATATATATATATATATATATATATATATATATATATATATAAAATCTCATATATATCGATGATGTGGGACATATATCCCATATATACCTTCAATTAAGATTATAACATTCCACCATACTCCATGCCTCTACGGCGTCACGGATTGACTTTCTTTGCTACTAGACAAATCTAGCCTCGGACGAATATTACAATACCGACTTCACCTCCCTCGTTGCACGATTACAACTGGGAGGAAGTGGACGGCTTTGATATATATATATATATATAGAGAGAGAGAGAGAGAGAGAGAGAGAGAGAGAGATGGGGACCTAACATTTAATGATGAGTCTAAAGATTGAAGCTGCACTACTTTGATATACAACAAGAAATATTGATGTTTGATGAACATCTAGTTAATACAGATGAACCAATTTATGATATGTCCCTATCTATATAATTTTTTTTACAAGTCGTGGACATAATGAATAACCTAGCTCATCACAGTATATATGAAACTCACAAATCTTGATTTATAAGACTTTCAATCAGTAGTGTAGTACTATATATATATATGGCTGTCTTTCTGTCAATGTAATTACCCTCTTGAGAAGTAAGCCTTAAATTGAGCTTTAGAGTTGGTTTTCATGTTTGAATTAAAGGGTTACCAGTTATAGTGCTCTCTCACGATGTAGTTCCACATCATGTGGGCAAAAAAATATATTTATATATAATAATATATTTAATAATGATTTTTTGAGTGATAATGTGATGAAATTTGACCTAAGATTTATTTCAGACTCAGATTTTAAACTGAGTTGTTACGTTTGATATCAGAGCTGACTTTCAAAAGTTCGAATCAGGTCATTCGATCGGATTAACGGAAGTGAAAACACAAAGACGGGTGATATTATTCCACAATGAAAAGAGCCTGTGACCACTAAGATAACTCTAATTTATGACATTATTTAAATAAATTTAATTTGATTTAAATTTAAAATTTAATCTAAATTTTATTTAAAACTCGAGATTTAACTCGAATTATTATATCGTAAGTAATTATTCTTTTCACTTTTGTTTACTTTTTTCAAAATTTCTATTATTTTCTCTCTTTTTCACTTATATACATTTATAAAAGTGTTCTTGCAAGGAATTCGATCGAAAAATATAAAAGATATAGCGTGAAGCAGCGAGCGAAAAGGAGGGGAGAGAAATAGGAATAGGAATAGGATCCGGACATTACATTAGTAGCTATTTGGCCAAGCTTCAGATGTCTCTGTCTGTCATCTCATCTGATGTGACGCCACCCTCCCCCACAAACCGTGAACATACTTCTCTATGAAGGTGCCCCAGACCCCACCCCACTCCTCTCCCCCACCCAACTCCACTCCACTCCACTCCACTCCCTTATATTTTATTTTATTTACTTGATCATTCATCATTTACTTTTTCTCCTAATAAAATAATTATTCCCTCCGTCTCATAATTATAGACTAATTTTTCATTTTAAGATGTCTCAATATATAGACTACTTACTATTTATAAAATTTAGTTGGTTCATTATTTTATTTTAATACCCTTTGTTGGGTCATGATATTTTCCCTCTTTGGGCCGAGTAAATTGGGCTCACCTATTTAATTAATTTATTGGGCCATCATTATTGAATCTTGAAAGTCACTGGGCCTAGTCACCATATTACTTCTACTTAACCCTACAAGACCGGGTCGGTTCCTTGGACTAACCCATTGGATTATTTAATATCTATTACTTTGACTTGTAATGATGAAAAAGCATAACAGTTGACCAAGACACTTATGCATTAATGTGGATGAGATTATAATACCGTGACCAAGATAAATAGTGACCAAAGGTAGTGAGTAGATCATAGATGATGGCGGGACCCATCGAGATCACGGAAATGTGTGTCGGTAGGTAGGGTAAAGACGATGAACCCAGGCAAGAAGAGAGATAACCTATCAACTAAGTCTTCACAAACAGTGCGTTCTCACACGTTCACATTCATATTCACACACACAACCGAGAATTATTATCTCTCTCAATACACTAGACATGACATCCTCCATTGTTAACCTCAGAACACGTATACTTACTCTCACGCCTCGAGCTATCCTCCTCCGTGATCCTACCAAGTTTGTGGTGTTTATCGTGTTTACTGTGCAGGATCAGGGCGTCTTACGTGATTGAGACGTTGGAGGAGATCCTGGCGTTAACACCCTTATAATAAATATTCAACTATTACTCTTTTTTTGAAGAAACAACTTTCAATGTCATTATTTTTATCACTACATTTAATATTGTTGTATTCTCAATAAAAGAATTTAACTTTTTCGGTTTTACTAGTTTAACATATTTTGTGTATAAAAGGCAATTGGACCAACAATCAATGAAGTTAAGAATTTCAATGTGATAAGTAAGGAGTAATTAATTTATTCATTAATTCTATATTAAGGGGTATATGTGAAAAATTTGTGTTAAAAATTAACTTAAACTGATTTTCTTAAACTATGTGCCAAAAGAAATCAGCCTATAACTATGAGACAGAGGGAATAGATACTAGTATAATTTTAATTTCAATAAACTTTTTCATCTTTAAATATAGTTATAATCAAGGTCAAACCGGTCACCAAATTTAAAAAAAATAGTGGACGGATAGATTATTGTTTCAACTAGTAATTGAATTATTATTAATATATAAAAAAATATTATTAATAATTAATAAAATTTTAAAAAATCTCATTTTTTATGAATTAAAATATAATATTATTATGAGTTATAATATTATTAAAAGTGATTAATTTTAATACTATAAAATTTTAGTATAAAAAAAATATTTAAAATCGGTTCAGTGGGTCAATTAACCGATTTTATCAAATCAGTGGTTAATTGAGTCAACCAATTTTTGATCAAATTAATTAAATTAATCTAAATCAAATTGAAGTGTCGATTAATTCTAATTTTTATCAGTTGATAATCATAATTACAATATTAAAGATGAATTTATTATTGATGAAGATGATTCTTTCTCCATTCTCATCTAATTATGACAAGACAGTTCAACAACATATATATCACAAAAATAATTTTATTTTGTTAAATTTATAGTATTAAAGATAAATTTTTATTTGCGTATATCTTTCAAAATTAAAGATTATTAATTTAATAGCAGACATGATGATAAAATTATAATCTTAAAATAAAATTAATTGCTTTCAGCTTAATTTTTTAAGTCAAATTGACTATTTTTAGATTAATAATTAAGCATATATAAATATATTTCTAAAATTATAAAAATTGGGGTTAGTAATAAATTGTATATACTTTCTTTTGGTTATAATCTCTTCACCTATATTTTAGCAAAAATAGTTAAAAGATTAATTTTAAAAATAGTTAATTTGACTTTAAAAAGTCAAAACTGAGCAATTAATTTGGAACGGAGGGAGTATTAAACTTAATAATGCTGTTTTATTTTATATTATTATTAAAAAATATATAATCTTTAAATAGGTATATTATTATGTCATCAGTTACTACTAAACTAAATAATTAATAAATATAAGGATAAAACATAAAAATAAAGTTGTATTATTATAATTTATAAATGTAACTTTTTTTTTGTAGAGGTGAGGGAGAAAAAACGGAGTATAGCTAGCCTAAAAAAATTTATGGCCACTAGTGAGACACAAAGACACGAGGTAGGAAGTTTGTGTGGATAGAGTAGCATTTGAGAGAAATATAAGCAAGGCTGGCTTTTTGGTTTTTGGGGGTATTAATTAAAATCCATGTTCCCTCATAAGTCAGTCAGATAGATCACCTCTCTCTCTTCAATTTATCTTCTGCTTCTGCTTCTGCTTCTGCTTCTGCTTCTGCTTCTGCTGCATGCTTCTGGTAGTAATATATAATTATCTAAGGCGTGCATGGGAATTCGTGTAGATATCGATTGAGCTACCCAGCTAAGCTTCCATGTGATTTGTAGGTGTAAAGAAGGTCCAAGGGGATGGCAAGACAATTAAACACTTTTCGACAATCATTCTTCTCCTAGCTAGCTTGCTACCTGATCTCTCTCTCTCTCTCTCTCTCTCTCTCTCTCTCTATATATATATATATATATATATATATATATATCAGCATATTGAAGGCAAGAAAAGATTTGATCAGCAAGTTCAGTTTCATTTGAGGTAATATTTTAAGTTATCACATAAATTTCTCCACCCCTTCTGTATTTTCTTGTTTTAACTTAATTTGGATCTTCTTTCATTACTACTTTGATACTGTCACAAAAAATATACATTTGACTATATTTTTTTACAGCACACACTTTAAAATTAAAGATACTTATATTACTAGAATAATATTAATTTTATTTTGACAATATCAATCGTTAAAAATTGACGAATTCTGATATTTACTACTTACCTTTCATTTATCATAATTAAATCCATAATTTCAATAACTACATTCAACATAAGATTAATGTTAAAAATCTTAAATTTTTTGTATCAAATGACATGATATTAAATATTTTAATAATAATTTATAATATAACCAATTACATAAAATGTACTCAATTAATATTTATATATATGGTGACACATCATTAGAAAATATTTTTTGAGACTAAAAATTTAAAATAACCATCACCCTCTAAATAATCTTGCTGCTTTGCTTAATTGTATATGTCCTTAATGAGACATTAGACATTTATTTATTTGAGTGCATGCTTAATTGGGTGGTATGGGTGTAATATTTATTTAACATTGGGAATTTTATTTTCACATTATTTCCAAAAATATATATTTTACACAGTAACAGAAGATCTCTTTCACATTCACACATGAATATTTAGTACAATTGTGACATAAAACAAAATTATGGGCTACATGTTGATTTGTTTTAACTATTGAACTACCCACATCTCTTTAATTTGCATATTTATGTTTCTGTACTGGCCAATAAGCTTTTTTTCACTTCACCAAATTGCCCTCTGAAATATGAGGTGCTTAGAGTTCTATGAGTTGGCAATTGGCATATACTACGTACATTTCTCATAGGATGCTATATATGAGAGCAGATTCTATGTCCTCAATTTTTCTTTCCCCTTGTGTTTTTCTACTTAAATTTTGACACATAGTCTCTTACTTAACACTAATTAATTCTAAAATTAAATAAAAGAATTAACATATGTCAAAATTTAAGTGGAGGGAGACGACACAGAATTTGCTCTCTCTCTCTCTCTCTATATATATATATATGCTTGTTCGACTTAAGATGACTTAATTGCCCTCAATTTCTCTATCATGGACTTCCATAAAGGTCATAAGAATCATAACCTTCCCGCGGGTTAGGAAAAAAGTTGGGCATGAACTTGACTTATTTGCTAAGTTGCTAGTTGCAAATTTGCAATATATGTAAATATACTATTTATCTTATGTACATAAAATCATACTCCATAAGTGTTTTTATACTCCATAAGTGATTTATATAATATATGTAAATATACTTCCATAAGTGTTTTTATATAGTTTTTCATTTAATTTTTATAAAAAAAACAAAAATATATGACAATGACATGTATAAATCTTGAAGTTTACCAAGTGAGTTGTGGTTTAAGAGTAATACTACAGCGCCCAAAAATTTTAGGCTTTGGAATATATCCTAGTATTAACACAAAAGATAAAATCAAATAAATTAAGATAAAACTTTTTTAATTTATACCTATGTCATGTATCTCTATACATGTTATTACAATTTGACATTTAATGTACACCCACTTTATATTTAATTTTATGTTGCATGTTATAATAATATAAATATAAAATATGCGAGCTATATAATATGTGTCGCATGTTATGATCATGCAGATATGGAACCACTGGACCATGCAACTGCAAAGAACAAACAATCGATGCCACCACCAGCATCCAGAAGCTCACGTGGCTCGCTCGAAGTCTTCAACCCATCAACTTTCACCAGGCCAACCGACCAAGTTTTCCGGCCACAATCCACCTGGCAAAACTGGGCTGACCCACACACCATCCAGGACCCACTGCCGGAACAATTTTCTCTGATCTCCAAGTCCGGCAGAGCTAATTCCGAACAAATCGCCTCATGGATGGCCCTCAAGGACCCCACTCCACCACCACTACAGCAGCCTCAGTCTCCGCCAGTCGTTCAAAAGACCATCGCGGCCTTTATTAATGATGGCCGGAATTCTCCAGGGGCGGCGCAAGCGACAGGAGGAGCTGGTACCGTCGCGCAAAGGGCGGTGGAGTGGGGATTAGTATTGAAGACGGATAATGAGACTGGTAAGCTAAAGGGCGTGAAAGTGAGAACTTCGGGTGGTGATGACCCGAATAATAAAGCGGGTACGTCTAGGAGGAACTCAAGTACCTCGGTTCGGAGCTCCGGTGATTTATCAGATGATGGAGGTCAGAAAATGTTTGAATTTGGTTTTATGGAAAGTCTCCTTGAAATTAACTTTTAATTATATTTAGAATGACATTAGTGATACCAACCAAATAAATAAAGAAATTTTTTGTTTGGGATGAATAATAATTAAACAATATAATATAATATGCTTATAGTTAATCATATTTAAAAAGTAGAAAATATTCGGCAACATTCTTTTGAGGTTGTTTATCATCAATTTTTATAGATATATAATCAAAAGTATATATCATTTTGGTGCTTCTAGCTAATTATTTGTCCAAATTTAATAATTCTCATTTATTTTAATAATCCACCTATTATTCATCTTTTACTTTTTCAAAACCTTCCATTCTAATAATTTACGCTTAATTTAAGCGATCAACAGTTACTTTAATACCATTTTTTTTAAAAAAATTCTCTAATCTAAGTGATATTTTTATTACTAAACACAAACCGATTATGAACAAAATTACCAATAAATCATATATATATATATATATATATATATATATATATATATATATATAATATTCGACGTAGAATGAGAAGTCAAAAATAATTAATTATTTAAGTATATATGCTGCAGGTAGAGAAGTTAAAGGGATTCCAAGAGTGTCGGAGGACTTGAAGGATGCATTATCCGCATTTCAGCAGACCTTCGTGGTGTCGGATGCAACCAAACCCGATTACCCTATCCTTTATGCAAGTGCTGGTTTCTTTAAAATGACTGGTTACACTCCCAAAGAGGTGATAGGCAGAAACTGGTAAGCCTATTGTAATAATTATTAGTTCAATTAAATTTTCATGCAGCGTATATATACAAGCAAGCAGTGTTAAGATCATTAATGAATGAATTAGCAGCTAGCTAGTTATATTGGATCGACATGCACCATTATTAATTCTTATATATATATATATATATATATATATATATATATATAACTAAGACAGTAGTGTTTGGTGGGTGCGTGCAGCCGGTTCCTTCAGGGTGCAGATACAAATCCAGAAGATGTGGCAAAAATAAGGGAAGCATTACAGGAAGGGAAGAGTTTTTGTGGGAGGCTGCTGAATTACAAGAAAGATGGGACTCCTTTTTGGAACCTTCTCACCATTTCACCTATCAAGGATGAAACTGGAAAAACACTCAAATTCATTGGGTAAGTTTGTCTATATTTGAATATCAGCAGCATATATATTAATTAGGGAAAAATGATATTTACTTATATTTATTTAATTTTCTCTAGCTCTCAAATGATATATATTCACTTGCGAAAAATCTAAGAGATTATCAGTTAGTGCAAAAAAAGAATTATAATTTTTTTAAAAAAAATAATACTATTTTCACATATATTTTTAATATTTTCATAATATCCTTTCTAACATAAAACTTTTATATTGTGTACACTACATTATCACAGCCTAACAAATCAAATCTAATTAGCCAGAAGCCTAGAAATGGCACCGGCAGTGCCCCAATAGCAATAGGTCCAATACTAATAATTCATTACTTTTTCACCAACTGAGCTACCCTATTGCCCTTGTCATTTGCTAAATTCCATTCAACTAATATATGGATGTAATAGTGGGCCCAAGGAACCCAATAAGCAAGGGCATTTGATTCTGTCTTATTTTCTACCGTCCGATCAGTGCTGATCTATGGCAGTGCGTACTAATTAAGAGAATCAGAAGTGGATTCTAGTACATTACCAGTGCAAGTCTTCCAACTTGGGCCACCCTCATTGGGCTAGATTCTTGACAGTGATGGAGTGCGGGCCTATGGATTAGGTTTGGTTTTGATCCTGTTACTTCTGTGGTCCATTAAGCAAGACGTGGGACCTGAGTTTTCACATGGGTTGCTTGTTTTGTTTCAACTGAAAATGCCTCCTTATCCTAATTGGTCGGTCCTACTATCGAAATGGCATCGTCACTCGGTCAAATTTACTTAACTGCTATAAATGTATATTGAATTATAATTTCAAAATATATTAATACGTGAAATTAAATAAAATTATAAAAAAAACTCACTTATTATATATCTGTCAAGAAAAAATTATCATTAATACATATTTATTATGTAAATGAGAATTAAAAAATTGATATAAATATTCGTAATATATATATGTATTATTTTTTAATTTATTTTCATAGTATGTAGAAATTGAAGTCTTAAAAGGTATAATTAGGGAAATTAAAATCTTGAGTTCTTAATAGTTTAATAAAATTAGAGATATGAAAATGATAATTTATAAGAAAAAAATATATTATCTTTTCAAAGATATCCCCGACAATATAACACTGGTGGCATGACATCACAGTATTGAACCTACGTAGGATATAACTTTTTATCAATTTTTAGTGTAAAAATAAAAAATTTAATATATTTTGAAATGGAGATGGTAGTTCTTGTAGCCGCCCACTAGCTAGCAATTTCGAATTTCTAACTATCTAATTATAATGGGAGACTTTCAATTAAATTTTAATGAATGAAAATGAAGCATCATAAGAACTTGGAAATATATATATATATATATATATATATAGGAATGATATAATAATGTTTAAGAAATTATCATAAAATACTTGTAAATTAAAATTGCTCACCTTCGCTAGCATTTTGCACTAAAAGATTTTTTTTCTTACAAATATTTTATCATGTACATATATAGATATTAATTAACTTTATCTTTTTGTATGGAAATTTGGGTGCAGAATGCTAGTGGAGGTGAGCAAACATATAGAGGGTTCCAAAGAGAGCATGCTTCGTCCCAACGGACTGCCTGAATCATTGATTCGATATGATGGTACCTATTACCCTTACATTTATCTTTTTTTTTTAAGTCTAAGATTTATGTTAAAATTCCATATGTCATAATTCCCATGCATGCTTAATATTTAAGTGGTCGAAAAACCCTACAATTGTACTAATACACTTAATTTAAATTGTCGGAATAAAAATGATATTGTCAGCAAATATATATTTAAGTACTTTTGTAATAATTTCTGAAAATATCAACCACCTAACAAACGCAAACTCTTAAAAAGGGGAGACTAATTAATTAACTAGAATTGCAAATGAGCTACATATATAATTATATATATACACTAAATAAGCTGGAATTAAATAAATTGGATGCAGCAAGGCAGAAAGAGATGGCATCAAGTTCAGTAACTGAGCTAGTACAAGCAGTGAAGAGACCACGTGCACTGAGTGAATCCTCCAATATTCGGTCCTTATTAGTAAGGAAATCTGAGCCTGGTTCCGATCAAGAGCGATTGGATGCACTTGGGAAGAGAAGCATAGAAAATTATATGCCGCCGCCGCCGCCTCCTCGGAGAAATTCTCATGCTGGTGTTCCAACCTCAATGCAGCGGATCAATGAACTGCCGGAAAAAAAAACGAAAAAGACATCACGACATCGCTCCTTCATGGGGTACGTACGTACATACTACTTGCATGCACATGCAAACCATTTATTTGAAATCCCTCATTTTCCAAAATTAGAGATATACAAAATTTCAAACTACTACTTTTATTTTATTTTTATTTTAAAAAAAACATATCTCCTACATTAAAGTACCAGAAATATAGTAAACTCCCTCCATTTCAAGATTAGATATACATATATTTTGTTTTTATGCTTGTTTAGATACATTTTTATCTAGACTATAAATGAAGTTTGGAAAATGAAATCTTTCCTTAAAAATGGCTGTTTTAGGTATGTATCACTAAGCTTAAAATTAAAATGGAGGGAGTAGATAATTGTTGAATAAGGCTAATGTTGGCAATGTTTTTAATTTTTTTTATTGTACATTATTAATTACTTATTACCAATAAATTAAATTAATAATCTTGGTTTTACATATATAGGATCATCAAGAAAAAGCGTGCTAGTAGTGAGGATAATGAGTTTGATAATGGAGTACTTGGTGGAACTGATAATGATGATGATAATGAGGAAGAAGAAAGTGAGGAGGACGAGGAGTTCAACAGTATGGATGAGAAAGTAATTAGGCAGAAAGAGAAGAGAAAAGGTATTGATCTTGCTACAACCCTTGAACGTATTGAGAAAAACTTTGTCATCACCGATCCAAGGCTCCCTGATAACCCCATTGTAAGACCACCCTAACCCTACTTGAATTGCTGCTTTATTAATTCAATTATTGCTCATGTTTTAATTAGGAGTATCGGTATATATGTCCATCAATTTTGTGCACCTAATATGCATTGAATGTATTACAGATGCAACATTTTTGCTATCATATATAATTTTATTATCATCCAACAATATTCATATTTTAGGAGATGAATGGGAAACAAAAATATATATTTAATATTTGTGAATTTTGTAAATAAGGTTCCTTTATACGACTAAAGAATTTTTTATAGAACTGTATAAAGTGATGTTGGTTTTTATTCCCTCTAGACTAAATAAAAAGAGTTTCATTTATAAAATATATAGATTTTAAAAATATATTTTTTGTTCCATTAACCTCTAAATTTATTCGAGGACTTTGTTGAATAATGTGATAATAAGATAAAATAATTGCGATGATAAAGATGAGGTTTTTGTAATATTTTATACTATCATCAAAACAATTCGACTCTTTTTTGAGAATATTTAGTTTTTTACTTATTTGCAAATGAAACTTTTATGTGGAAGGGATGAGTTTTCTCTCTCTCTTGTAAGAGCAGATATTTACAAAGAAAATAGTACGTACTGTATATTTTTTGGATGATATATAATACTAATTTCTTTTCAGATATTTGCATCTGATAGCTTCTTGGAGTTGACAGAGTACAGTCGTGAAGAAATTTTGGGAAGGAACTGCAGGTATGAATCCATATTTAAGCACTTATTTTTCTGGATTAATTTCTTTGTCACAATGAGGCAAAAAGGCAATAAAATTAGATAATCTGCCGGCCTAAATAACTTTTTTAACACTTATTCCTGGACCAATTTGATAATTTAACTTGGGGTTGAATTGTTATAGGTTTCTTCAGGGACCCGAAACTGATCCAGCCACTGTGAGGAAAATAAGAGATGCAATTGATAACCAAAAGGATGTCACCGTTCAGCTCATTAACTACACTAAAACTGGTACATTTTTCTTTTTTCATTTCCATATCATTCAAAAAAATTCAAGAATCATACTTATTACTCATATAATTCATTAAATTTACATGGGGTTTCCCCCTTTGGCATTTCTTAGTGGTACTTGCTATTAGAATTAAAATTAGAAGAAAAAAATTGTAACTGTATAAAAATTTGGCATTTTTGCTTACTTTTCTATGTGAGAAGTCAGTTACATTCAAGAAATGTCTAAATGTACAAGTTTCTATAATCTGCAAATGGTATAATTTATTCTCATATGAGTGTTGGTATATAAATTTATGTCGATATGTGGATACTAGGTGTTAACGCCAAGATCTTTCTCCACGTCCCAATCACGTAAGACGTCCTGATCCTCGCATAGAGAAAAACACAATAACACTGAAAGCTTGACGGCGGTTCCCAAATCGGGATAGCTTCAGCGTGAGAATTAATACACGTGTTCACAAGGTTAACAATGGAGGAATATATGGTCTAGTGTATTGAGAGAATTAAAATCTCAAAATCGTGTGTATAGGAGAATATGAGTAATCAAGATATGAGAGAACATACCTCCATACGATGGCTTCCTTGCTAAGTTATATTACTTTTGCTTGGATTATTGTGCCACCCGCTACTACCCGACACCCCTCCGATCGATGGACCTCACGACTATATCGGGTTTATCTACCGCTTTTGGCCCTTGCTTTTCTCCTCACGTACGGGTTATGATCCCATCCACATTAATGCATGGCGGAGGATTGGTCAATCATCATGCTTTTTCATCATCACAAGTCAAAGTAATGATATTAAAATATCTAATGGGTCGATCCACCGGGTCCGGTCTTTATAATAGAATTAAATAAAGTTGACACAATAAATGGGCTCAAAGAGTCCCATGGCTTAATAATAAAAGCCCAATAGATTATCTTGATAAATGGGCCCAATCTATCCTACCAAGATAGGAGAAATATTATGACCCAACATTACCCCCTAGTTTTTAGTTAAACAAAATGTTTAATGGAAAACTATATAAGATTCATGATATTTAGAATTTAATAAAGGCTCAAAAATAGAAATAAGTGGATCATACCCACTTTTATCATAATGAAGTGGAATAAGGGAGGATCGGATAAGGATACCCGAGCGCAATAAGCCCAATTTGATAAAGGATCCGAATCAATCAGCGTGGGCCAATAAGATAGAGATCCAACAGTCAGGCCCAATCTGATAAGATATTCAAAGGTCATCCAAACGTATTCCACTTTAATTCCCATTATTACTGACATTAAATGCGTCGGCCTCGCTCCGCGTGTAACCGTCAGTATAAAAGGTAAACCTCACCAAAATTGACGGTTTTACCTACTGATTTGAAATTCGAACCTTTGAGCTTTCTTCCTTCTCTCAGAAAAACCTCTCTTTAGCTTTCACAAACTTAACAATGGTGAATCCAAGCCAAAACCCTTCAAGTTCTTCTCGTTCAAACCACAACCAAGGGGGTTCAAGTACCAATCCACCATCTCCCACCCGATTTCTTCAAGGATGGGGAACAATTTCCTCATGCCAACATCACCTCCACCATTTCTCGAATGAATCTGCGAACTCCTCCGATTCGGTATCATGTTCCGGATAACTTTGCTATGAGGGCTCCATCTGCCGAGGAGGCGAATGTACCAAATGACTGACAGACGGATGGGTCGCCATGCCGACTTCACTCACTTGGAAAGGGGGTTCGCCACCCTCCACGCCTTCATAGTTACCTCCTAGGGTTTATTGGAGTAGGCTTTCATGCAACCCAGTGCCCAACTCCTATATCCATATACTTTAGCTCATCGCCTTCGCCTCATCATGAACTAGGGGTTACCCCTCTGTTGATCTCTTTTTACCTCTTCTACCGGTGGCGATCCCGAAACGAGGGTTCAAAATGTCGAGCAAATAATCCCCACGCCCAAACTCGAAATTCGAGAAGAGGCCTGATGAGCACCCCTCGAAAGCAACAAAGGATGGCACGAGAAATGGTTCTTCGTCATCGGTCACTGAATCTCTTCCTTCCCGATTGGACCACTTGAAACAGATCTCTGCGACTTCGATGACATCCCCGAAGCGCGCGAGGGAGATGGGCGACTTCATGAATAAAATCCTTCTCAAGAGTGGAGCTTCACTTCACTCGACCAAGCAAGCATGGTTGTATGACCATAAACGTAAGTCTTGGACCATTCTGCGATATAATTTTTGAAACGTTTATGTGGTACGGATTTTAACTTGTGATTATTTGCGGTGTCTTTGATCAAACCAACTTCCTGGAGGTAAAAGACTTGGAAGATTTCTTGGCGGGGAGGATTCATTGATGCAAATAAAGAACTCCCCAACGAGGAGCCTTCCAATCGAACCCCCCGCCTCGAGCTAACACTAACTCCCTTCGGGATGATGACCACGGTCGACAATCCTATCATCCTCGGCGGTCCTCCGACCTCATAGAAGGAAGAAGGCATGAAAAAGGCCGGGACTCCTCGCGAGATAAATTCTCAAAAGCGACGAGGAGGTACTTCCGAGGTAAACCCACAAACAATTCCTTCAATGTAACCCACAACAACCTCTCGAACCAACTCCACCAACCTCTCGAACCAAATCTAAGAAAGAGGAGTCTCCTCGACATTCCTCCACACGATCGGGCGAAAGTCCTTCGTCTTAAAAAATTGAGAAGCAAATAATTCCTCTTCTCGCTTGAAGCGAACTCCGCGTTCCCCTTCTTCAACATCCAAATTTCCTTAAATGAAACCCCAACACCTAGCGCTTTAAGCAGTCGAAGCCGAATCCTCCTCTCTGTCCCAAAAAAAACAAATTTTCTGGACGGTCAAATCGGTTCGACTTGAACCTTTTTCAACTCCCGAGCCAATGCCACTGATCACCTTCTCCAGAGGCAATGCACGCGGATCCTTCACCGGTTCATAAATCGGCTTACGCCCTCCTCAAGGACCAATGACATCCGAATTTCAAAGATGATGTCATGGGTTCACCGACTACGTGGCCTTCGGCTTAATGCCAATTTCCCTTTCAACTGCTTGAGGCCTTTGTTCGTGAGACCGATGACCATCGGTTCGGGAACAATTCAACGGATTCGCTCAAATAAGGCACGAATGAGCTACTTGGCTAAGGTAAATGACTCTTCTCTTCCTTTGCTTACTTTTACTTTCATATTCATACATCCGTCGATTGAATAACACCGAACATGAAACAGTAATGCTATCTTCTTGGACGTCTGCGTCCCGGATCTCTCAAGTCAATCCGAGGAGGAAGCGTTGAAGAAGAAAAATTCCTCCCGAAATCACTTACGGCTCGGGAAAGGACTCATCGTGAAGGCCTTCTTCATACTAATGAAGGTCTTCGAAAGAGTTAGCCCAAGCTAAGGGAGAAGTGAAGGCCTCGAGGAAGAACTAAAGTCGACTAAGGCTCAAGATGTCTTTGAAATTGTCAACATGAACGCCGACTTAGTTCGGAGGAGTGAACTGAGGATGAATAAGATAAAGGAGTTGAAGTCCGACGCTAAAATCTTGACCAGAGACGATCCATAAGTTGGAGCAGGGATGAAAAGCTTCAATCAATATACTATCAAGAAGAAATCGAGCAAGAGATCCGAGAACTCAAGGCTCTTCAGGACCTTGGGCCTCCTCTAACCGATGCTCTTCAAAAAGAAATTTGTGAAAGAGTATAGAACTCAGACGAAATAAATGAAGAAATCATGAGAATTCACAAAGAAAGCTACGAGCTCACCAAGTCTTAGCAAGGAAAAGTTGATCAAGGCTAACTTAGATCCTTACCTTTGGACTCTTGGATGATGATGGAGCTACCAAGCACCAAACATGGGTTGTCTTAGGTCTTATTATGAATATTTGTAGAAATTTTATGTTATTTCCTTACTTGTAAATGAACTTAAATATTAATGAGAAATGATTTTCTTCCTTATGACTTCAAAGTGTACTTTTTTTATTTTATGTCAATACTTGATATATGAATTTATATGGACAAGTATACAAAAACCCTTTCGAGGATTTAACTTCAATGATTAAGCATGTCATATAACGAGATAAGCATGTCATATAATAAGATAAAGTGATGTTAAGGGACGAGGCCTTCCGAACTCAACACTTAAATAAAATAAAGTACCAAATACTCATCGGCTCAAAGTGTGAGATCGGTCATTTGTTTACCACTCGGGATGAAACAATTATACGAAAACCAGATATAAGGATCAAGACATAAGGACCAAGATATAAGGATCGAGATTTAAGGACCAAGATATAAGGATCGAGATATAAGGACCAAGATATAAGGATCGAGACTTAAGGACCAATTGTGACCATCGACTTACCACCCCGGTAAAATCAATATAGGATCCTTCGCTCACCACTCGGGGTAGAACGACAAATGGGTCGCCATCGAATGGCCAAATGAGTCCTACCATACCTCCTTACACCATAAATGACCATAGGACAAAATAGGACCAGACTATTATAGTGACCATTGATTTACCGCCTGGTAAAATCAATATAGGATCCTTCGCTCACCACTCGGGGTAGAAACGACAAATGGGTCGCCATCGAATGGCCAAATGAGTCCTACCATACCTCCTTACACCATTGTGACCATAGGACAAAATAGAGCGGGATCAATAGTGAAAAAGTGTCTTTTTATTGATAATGAACAATAATATCTGGACTTAGATGAATTAACTTGATCTTTATTGAAAGTATTTCCGGCTCCGCCAACGTGCAAGTGTTTTTGATTTGGAACCATCTAATGCCCTTAACCTAAGTGCCTTGTTTGGATACTTCGATCACCTCATATGGTCCTTCCCGGTTTGGCATTAACTTCCCCAGTATTTTGAGGTGTAGAAGCTTGACTTCTCGAGGATCGAAGTCTCCTACTTGAATCTGCAAGTTCGACTCCTTTGTTGTAATGCTTCATTCACTCTCCGCTTGATAATTGACCAATTTAAGTAGAAGCAACCTCTCTAGCTTCTTCTAGAGATCTAAATTGGCCTTCATCCCTTCGTCATTGTATATATTTCTTTGTATTGATGACCAAGACTTGAGATCCGATTTCGACAGGGGACTAAGCATCGCATTACCATAGGCGGTCGAAAGGGTGAATCCCAAAGGTAGTCCTTGGTGTAGTCCTAAGCCCACAACACATTGAAAGCGACTCCTCCGCCATCTTCCTTTAGCTTCATCTAGTCTGCGCTTGATCCTGCTTCAGCCAGTCATTCCGTTGGTCACCTCAACTTCGCCATTCGATCGTGGATGAGCCAATCAAGTCTTCTTATGTTGAATCCCCAACTCCTTTAAAATGCTTCAAATTTTGATCCCATAAACCGACGTCCGTTGTCCGATATTAATACTACTAGGGATCCGGCGAAACACTACTGGATTCTTTTATGAACTTCAAGCATTCTTGCTCCAGAATTAACTGGCGGCTTCGCTTTCTACCCACTTAGTCATGTAATCAATAAAGAATTATGACAAAACTAACTTGACCTTTAGCTTTTAGGCAATGGACCCAATATATCTACCCCTGACAAATGAAGGGTATAGGAGATAAAATCGAGTATAGCTCTTCCGGTGGCTGATGTGGGATCGGACTGTTGAGTTGGCACTTTTCACATTTCTTAACATACTCTGTAGCTTCCTTGAAAATTGTAGGCCAATAGTATCCTTGTCGAAGTACTTTGTAAGCCAAAGATTTAGCAGCCATATGATCTCCGCAAATGCCCTCGTGAACTTCCCGAAGAGCATATTCCGCCTCAGATGGGACCAGGCACTTCAGTAATGGTGAAGAAAAGGCCAATCGGTAAAGATCGCCATCAATAAGAGTAAAGTTGGCGCTCTTGTATTTGATCTTCTTTCTTAACATCTCGATCCGGAAGGAAGGACGCCATCTCGCCAAATATTCGATGTAGGGGTCATCCAAAGAGCTTAGTTAGTTCGATACATCATCACGACTTCATCTGCGAACACTCGATCGCTGCAGAACTTCCAAGTAAATCGATCCGTTAAAAACATCTCGCATCCGTAGTAGCCAATTTCGACAATGCATCGTGGCGATAGAATTGTCATTACGCTTCTATGCCACGAAATTGCATGCGAAGCGAAATCTCGTTTCGGTCCTTTAACTCCGCTTAAATACTTGATCATTCGATTCCCACGAGCTTCATAGTCCCACGATAGGCGCTTGACAACCAACCGAGAGTCATCAGTAGATGATAAGGTTCCGGACCTCTAGACTCTTTTGCCAATCGAACACCCGCAAGATCGCTTCATATTCGGCCCGTTGTTTGTCGCTTTAAATCCAAATCGATGGCTCGTTGAACTTTGAACCCGTCCGGACTCGTCAAGATAATTCCTCCCTTTACTAATAGTTAGGGTAGAAGAACCATCTGCATATAGGGTCCAAACATTACGATCCTGTTGAAGAATCTGAATCGCTTTCGACGGAGGATTCAAACTTCCGTCAGAACTTTGCGATTCTGCTTACGTGAACGAACATTCTATTTATGAAATCGGCCAAAGCTTGGCCTTTGATAGCGGTTAAGTGGATGATATTCGATGAAAAATCGCGATAACTCCATTGTCCACGCCGCTAACCTTCCCAAAAACTTCACGTCACCCATCACCTTCTTCAATGGTTGATCGGTGAGCAAACTGAGAGCCGGAGACTTTTGAAAATATCGGCCAAGCTTCCTACTAGCAATTATCAAAGCGAAGGCAAATTTTTCAATATTTGGATACCGGTTTCAAAGATCTCGCAGGGACGTGACTAACATAATAGATCGGATGTCGTCTTCCACCGATCTCTGAACCAAAGACCGCTCCAACCGCTAACGAACTTGCCGCCAGATATAGATATAAGGTCTCTGCTGGAATGGGCTTCACCAATAAAGGAGCCGAGGAAAGATACGCCTTTATGCTCTGGAATGCGTCTTTACACTCTGAAGTCCACTGGAATGTCTTCGCATTCTTCGGCCCTTTTAAAGTATCAAAGAAAGGAAGGCACCTCTCTGCAGATTGGCGCACGAACCTCCTTAATCTTTGCAATCCCGCCACGACGCGTTGGACGTCTTTGAATGACCGAGGAGTCTTCATATCAAGAATGGCTGAATCTTCTCTGCGGGTTGGCCTCGATACCCTTTGACTAACAAGATAACCCGAAACTTCCCTCGCACCGAGGCCGAAAGTGCATTTGGCGGATTAAGCCTTTAGTCGACGATGACCACGACGATCGAAAGCATTCCTCTAGATCGTCTAAATGACTCTGAACGTGCATGCTTTTCACAATCATGTCATCAACGTATACCTCCATGTTCCTTCCCAGCTGCCTATCGAAGATGAAGTTCATCATTCTCTGGTAAGTGGCTCCAGCATTTATAAGGCCAAAAGTCATCTTCTTGTAAGCGTACACCGAACGGTGTGTAATAAACGCGATCTTTGGGATGTCCTCTCTACGCATGGATATTTGGTGATAACTTTGAAAAAGCATCCATAAAGCTTAGTAATGCGTACCCAAGTGGCATCGATAAGTCGATCAATATGGGGCGGAGGATAAAAGTCCTTCTGACAAGCTTTATTGAGGTCGGTGTAGTCGATCTGAAACCGCGCCATTTTCCATTCTCGCTTCGCACTTTGACACCACATTCGCCATCCACTTCGGGATAATCAATTCCATAGATGAAGTCGGCGACCAACAAATTTTGCTATTTCCTCATCAATGATTTTACGTCGCCGGGCGCAAAGATCCGCTTTTTCTGCCGAACCGGCTTCTTCGAGGATCTACATTCAGTCGTGCTCGGTATCTTCCGGCTAACTCCGTACATGTCCTTCGGTTCCCATGCAAAAATATCCGCATAAAGCAGTGTTAACAAACTTCTATAAGGTTTGTCCAAGAGGTTCTGTAAACTGAACCGATCTTCACGGCCTTGTCGGGCTTTCCAATGATCAACTCGACCTCCTCCGTCTCCGGCAGAATCACCATCGGCTCGAACTACTTTCGGTAAAGGGCTCAATCTCAATTACCATCGCTTTCTTTTCACGCGGCCCACTTCGAGGAAATAACAAAGATTCCGATAGCATCGTCGGGCGCATCCAAGTCCCCGCCACCTCTCCTACTCCATGAGCCGTGGGGAACTTGATTTTGAAATGAGGATGGAGGTCACAAATGGAGAGCGATTAAAGTAGGTTTTCCCAAATATAAATTGAAGTCGAATCAACGTGCACAACATAGAATTTACACACTATTTCGACTTCTTTGAGGCCATGTCAAGACAACCGGAGTTCAATAATTACTCGCTTTTTTACGGATCATTCTTTGAAGCAGTATAAAGGAGCTTCTGCCCGACCTCCATTTTCTCGCCTCCGTCGAGTCGCATCCTCCGATAGGCGTGGGCATACAAGATATCTATCAAGATCCATTGTCTATCATCATGCGCTTATGTCCACCGTGCCCACTTCATACTGTGATCACCAAGGCCCCCTCACGCGGCTCGATGGGCTCGTAGGGAGAGTCGTCGGTGAATGATATGACGATCCCCGGAATGGTCTATCTGCTTTTAGGTGAGCATCTGTCATAGTCATGGCCACCGAATTCGATAAGCCCTTCTCTTCTTCCCTATCAATTTCCCCATGGACCACCGGTTATCACATCGATAACATGCCTTGGCGGCAAGATCAGTAGCCCCTCTCGAACCGTCTCGAATAAAGACGGTTAACGTTCTCACGATTATTTACTACCACATACCGCACCAACAAGCCGCCTTTAATCTTCCTCTCCACAAAGTCTTTCAAATTGCAACACTCGTTAGTGTCGTGGCGGTGACGATGATGATAGCCACAATAATACTTACGAGAGTTACCCCGCCCAGCCTCGGTAATTATCACGGGGTGGCTCAAAGAAAGGTTGGTTTCGATCCGATCCAAAATTATCGATCTATCGGTGTTTAGTTTGGTGTAGATCTTATTCACCTTCGGTAGGAACGGAGGATGACTACTTCCTCGCCGCCAGAATTGTTGTACTTTTTGAATCGCCTCCGTCCGATCATTATACCCCCCGCTTCTCCTCTGCTCAACTTCGGGCTTAGAGCCACCGACTTTTTTCCCTGACCAAAGAGGATTTTTCAGTCGTTCATAGCTTCTTCCACAACGATGTAGTATACCTTCGCTTTGTCAAAGGCTTGGCCAAGCTCTTCGGATGATTGAACATCAACTTCTTCACCAACTTTTCGGACTTGACGGATCCAATCCATTCTGAACAAACCTACAAACTGGAGGTCATTAAGATCGGACACCGACCGATCGCTTCTCTCGAACCTCTTTACATCGCCCCAAAGATTCGGCCGCAAACCGCCGAATCTGTGCCAAAGAACCCGTGGGCTTTCTCTTCTTCTTGGTTTCTCCGAACGAGCATGGAACTTATCACAAAGTTCGGTCCACGAGGATATGGAATCAAGGCAAAGTTCCCAACCACCGCCTCGCATCTTTTCTCGAAGCGTTGTAACAAAGGTGTGGCACTCAAGCAAGATCGGTGAAGTCGTAATAGTCCATTAGTCGATCGAACGCACTGCTATGGTCATGGGATCTCCGGTTCCATCGTAACTTTCCATGCGAGGCATTTTTTTAGTGATATCCGCTTTTCCTCGAGAATAGGCGAGGTGAAAAAGGATGCTTTTTTTTCGGGCGTCCTTCACTGCGCTTCCGACCTCGGCCAGTTGTTTTCTAAGCTCTTTAAGCTCCTTTACTAGAAAATCAACGCCTTCAGTCATGGAGAAGCCTCTTTCTCATGAACAATATTATGTCTCCGAGAGGATCGACCCCTCCTGCCGATCCCACGCGCCTGAGGACTTCTTGATCCGCTTTGATACAACTCTTTCCTTGTGGTGAGAATGATCACGTTGATAGTCCATTACCCCGGACTTCGTACGACCTCATTCGACCTACTCCTTTGATGATGATCATCTCGATCTTTGAAGTAATGGCCATTATCGCCTTCTTCGAGGCCATGGAGTTCTCGCTTCGATCTTCTCCTACTTGAGAATGATCCCTAAAAACCATGCGGGGACCTCTTTCGGCTCTTACCCTTCGCCGAGTCTCCTCCTTATGCCCACAAGCGTCTTTCAGACGATCATGGTTTGGATGCTTCGTCTTGTAATTCCGCCACCAAGCATCTGTTCGGCTATATCTTCTTTTGCTTTAATAGGACCGCCATGGCTCTCGCTCTTCGTCCGCCATCTTCGCCAACTTGGCGCCTCTATCTCCTCGCTACTTACATGATGAATCTTGGTTGGCGAGCCTTCCACCGCCCTCGACCATGACCTCGCTCCTCATTCGCATCGAAACCCAATCTCGCCCGCCCCCGCCTTGAATCTTCTGGACGGAGATCTCCTGAATTATGCTTAGAAGCCGTCTTCTCGTGAGCACTCTTGGAAGGACCTGCAGACGATCCTTCATCAAACACGAGGCGATGACGAGCTAATGTACCCATCGCGCCGCCTTCTTCGGTGTACCATCCCTACTCCTCCTCATCTTCCTCAAGTAGGTTAAACGATTGTGATTGAAAATTTTTATGACACTAGAACTCAAAAAGCCCTCCTTCTAGCGCAGCCATGTTAACGCCAAGATCTTTCTCCACGTCCCAATCACGTAAGACGTCCCGATCCTGCCGACAAGAAACACACGATCGACAAAAAGCTTGACGCATGGTTCCGTCGGGGGATAGCTCAAAGTGAGAGAATTAAGACGCGTTTCAAGGTTAACAATGGAGGAATATATGGTCTAGTGTATTGAGAGAATTAAAATCTCCGTCGTGTGTATAGGAGAATATGAGTAATCGAGATATGAGAGAACATACCTCCATACGATGGCTTCCTTGCTAAGTTATATTACTTTTGCTTGGATTATTGTACCACCCGCTACTACCGACACCCCCTCCGATCCGATGGACCTCGCTGACTATATCGTTTATCTCTTTAACTTTTACCATTGCTTTCTCCTCACGCGTAGCATATGATCCCATCCACATTAATGCATGGCGGGAGGATTGGTCAACTGTCATGCTTTTTCATCATCACAAGTCAAAGTAATGAGATATTAAAATATCTAATGGGTCGATCCACCTGAGTCCGACCCATTCCAATAGAATTAAATAAAGTTGACACAATAAATGGGCTCAAAGAGTCCCATGGCTTAATAATAAAAGCCCAATAGATTATACTGATAAATGGGCCCAATCTATCCGGCCCAAGATAGGAGAAATATTATGACCCAACACTAGGATAGGAGGTAGTAAGGAAGGGATCCACACATTATTGTTCTATTTTACCACTTTCAATTCCACATTAGTCGCAACGTACATTTGATATGAAATTATTCGATATATAATCATTTTCCTTCAAATGTTGAATTATCCAGGCAAAAAATTCTGGAATCTGTTCCATCTGCAGCCTATGCGTGATCAAAAGGTATAGTTTTTTGTATAATTGTTTGAGCATTCTCTCGACAAAGTTTTGAGGCTTGAAATTTGGAAAGTTACTTGAATTAAGCTAAGAATAATCAGGTTTCAATTATCCATGCTTAATTTTACCAATTTGTCTGTGGTATACAGGGAGAAGTACAGTATTTTATTGGGGTGCAATTAGATGGAAGTCAGCATGTTGAGCCGCTTCACAATTGTATACCGGAGACTACTGCAAAAGAGAGTGCAAAACTGGTCTCAACTCTACTACTCTTTTTTTTGTTGTTGTTAAGTAGTAAAAGCATGTTCTTTTTATTACAATATTCATATGTATTTTTTGTCCAATTTCAGGTGAAAGAAACTGCAGAAAATGTTGATGAAGCAGTTAGAGAGCTTCCAGATGCTAATTCGGTAATGATTTTTATTTTATTATAGACCATTTTTATGTTTATCATAGACAAGTAGACTTCGATTTGTGACACCTTCTATTTTCATAAGCAGAAACCAGAAGATTTGTGGAAAAATCATTCAAAGTTGGTTCATCCGAAGCCTCATAGAAAGGACAGCCCATCTTGGAGAGCTATTCAAAAGGTACATGTATAAATCTTCATATTTTATTTTTTTTACTTAATGCGAAGATCAAAGGTTCAAATGTTAAAAGTATGTTGATCAGACTTGTGGAAAAGCATGAAAAATAGATCAAAATTGCATATTCAAATGCTGTTTTCTCATTGTCAGTGCTAACTTTCATCTAAACTTACATATTTCCCCTTGCAACATCTTTCATTATTTCCATATTATTCTGTTTCCCTTTATGATCTCATGGAAATTTTGATTTTATTAGTATGTCCTTATTTTCCAGATTCTTAATAGCGGAGAACAGCTAGGCTTGAAGCATTTTAGGCCAGTAAAACCTTTAGGATCTGGTGATACTGGCAGGTTTGTCAATTTTTCTTGCTATATTTTTTTTTTTGAATAAAGCATCTGCAACTGAAAAGCATGTAGCTCAAGAGTCAAGAATATGGTTAATCATCTCGACTCCATGTATACTTTCTTTCTTATAATCATTTCTAGAAGTAAAAGTTCACATATTTTCAGAATTTGGGGCCGAGTCATATCTAAATTCTTTCTCCCTCCACTAGTTTTCCTTGAATTTAATTTTTATTCAGTCTTGACGAGTAGCATTTAAAGAACTTCTTGGAATGGCAGTGTGCATTTGGTGGAATTAAAGCGATACTGGTGAATACTTTGCAATGAAAGCTATGGATAAAGGGGTTATGCTAAACCGCAACAAGGTATTTTTACTGCTAGTATTTTGATTCAATCCTCAACATGTACTTTTGTTTTAGTGTAAATGTAATTGTAGCCATGGTAATTTCCTTTTACTGAACATCTTCCAATTCTTGGTATCAGTTTTTGACTATGAGCAAATTGAAGTACAACCTAAATATTATGCCTTTTCAATGCTTATTATGTCTGTTAATGTCCATTTCAACCTAGAGCCTTAATGTTTATTGTTGCATACTCTCTAAAATATTACTTTTTCCCCCTTTCCCTGCAGGTCCATAGAGCTTGTGCAGAAAGAGAAATCCTTGACATGTTGGATCACCCTTTTCTTCCTGCTTTATATGCTTCATTTCAGGTTCGAGGAAACCTTAGATAAGCTCAGTAATTTAGAACTTGGTGTACTACTTAGTATAACCACATGAAAGTAGTTAAGAGCTGCAGAAACTGATTAAATGGCACCAAACTATATAAAAACATAAACCCATTATCGAACAACTTAAAATTCTTTCTGTTACTTATAAGTTTAATAGTTTAGCTTGGCTCTACTTTAATTTCATATAAGAATCAAGTGTGTGGCACAAACAATAACCTATGTGCTCAATATTTGCCTATGATTCATGTATGATGTAACTTTACTCTGAATAATTCTTTTTCTAATTATTTTACAGACTAAAACACATATTTGTCTGATAACTGATTACTGCCCTGGAGGAGAGCTCTTTGTACTTTTGGACAGACAACCAATGAAGGTCTTGAAGGAAGATGCCGTAAGGTAATACAAATATAAGAGATAAGTTATTAATATTTTTTAACCACTTCAAAACATAGTGCACTGCACAGCTAGTTAAAATTTCTCTAAGATACTTTCCATTTCTCAGTAAATCGTGTATAGATTATGTTTTTTAATCCACATATATCTATTTATATCATATAGTAGTACTTTTTCTTTCATATACTGAAAAATTGCAGATATGATAGAATCAAAGATGTGATTTTGACATAGAATTTTGCTTGCTTGTAGATTCTTTGCTGCCGAAGTTGTTGTAGCATTGGAGTACCTTCACTGTCAAGGTACATCTCATGTTCATTTTGTTTTCTATGCTTGGGTGGAAAAAATATTAACATAAGTATGTTAACAATATGTATTTAAGCTCATAAAGTACAAAGTAAGATTTCCTTTTAAAAATCAAGTAATAAACCTATGATGTTTCAAATTAACATCAAAAGTTCACAATTTTTATGCAACATGCACATTTGGTGATTTAAAGTATTATAAAGTTAATAAAGGACTAATTAAAATGAGAAAGAAAAAACATTGCATTTGCATTAGAAATTAATCTATATTATCTTACACTACACACATTTTTATATCCTTACAGGTATAATTTACAGGGATTTAAAGCCTGAAAATGTTTTGATCCAGAGCAGTGGGCATGTGGCATTGACAGATTTTGATTTGTCCTGTTTGACATCCTGCAAACCACAGGTGTGTCTGCTCTCTCTTATTTTAGGCTATGAAATTCACTATTCCCTTTTATTCTCAGCTATCAAGTTCATAATACTGAGGTATGATTAGAGGGTCTGTTTACATTTCACAGCTTTTAATTCCGGAGATAACTGAAAAGAAGAAAAGGCATAAAAAAAGGCAACAGGCTCCAATTTTTATGGCTGAACCGATGCGAGCATCAAATTCATTTGTTGGAACTGAAGAGTACATAGCTCCGGTTTGTTCATTCCCAAACACCCCCATTTTTCATTTTTATTGAAAATTGACAGATTTTCTTGATGTCATATTTAATCCGAAATCTTTAGTCATTTAGGAGACGGTTTTTTTAAACGGCACTCAAATTTTTTTGTCAATTACTATTTACTATATCTGATTGGAAGTTGTTTTTTGATATGCAGGAAATCATAAGCGGAGCAGGTCATACTAGTGCAGTGGACTGGTGGGCTCTTGGTATTACTTTTCATCTTATAGTGAAATCAGATATAAATATTAGTATATATATATATATATATATATAAACATCTTTGAGAAGCATTTTGCAGTACTTGAACCACTTTTGTTTTAATTATATACTCAAATATCAAAAAAATGAAATTACATGGTTCCTACTTCTTTTTTTCACCTTATAAATTTCATAAATGTAAAACCTTTTTTAAGTACATATTCCTCTTTGGCTTATTGGTTACTGGTTTCTTGCAATAGGTATTCTTTTGTATGAAATGTTGTATGGATATACACCATTTAGGGGAAAGACGAGGCAAAGGACATTCGCTAACGTTCTGCATAAACATCTTAAATTCCCAGGAAATAAAGTGGTGAGATCTTTCATTATATTATAACTTCTACTGAAATTAAGTGTTGCAAAGTTGCATGCATAAATCTGCAATATTCATTTAAAACATGATCTGTGCTAATGATCCAAAAGCATATGATGCACTTAAGGAGACATCATAAAGTATATAAAATTAGTTCCATATTTGCTGTGAATTAATATTGAAAGACTCCTATATAACATTTGAATACCATTTTTCTTGGTGCAGGTAAGTCTCCAAGCCAAGCAGTTGATGTATCGGTTGTTACATAGAGATCCTAAAAACAGATTGGGATCGCGTGAAGGAGCAAATGAAATTAAGCAACATCCATTCTTTAAATGGAATCAATTGGGCTCTAGTTCGTTGTCAGGTATAATAATAATAGCATGAAAATTTCAATTTGGAAGTTCAAGTAAAAAATGGGAAGAAACTGTTGTCCTATGCCATTTTGCATGAAATTATGGTTTATATTTTTTGGGGTCATTGTAAATTTACAATGCCGTAGAATGGTACTTTTGCAGTGAAAAATTAGACTGTTAAGTTACCTAAGATTGATAAATTTGGCCATCTTTTTTTTTTGTAATTTATTTGGTGACTAATAATATATGATGCATCATTTGTTCAGAGCCCTCCTAAGCTTGATGCTCCTCTTTTTGGGACAACAGAGGATGAAAAGGAAGCAAAAGAGGTTGATCCCGGGCTACAAGATTTACAAACAAATGTTTTTTGAAAAGGTCTCTATTTGCACCTGTTTTATTTATTTGCAGGGTTATATTTGTTTGTTTCCTTCAAGTTGATGCTCTTGATATCATTTTCAAGAGTTAGAAGTTAATTGTTTTCACTTGAGCCTGGCCATAGTACTAGGAAGGAGTGGAGGCTAGTTTCATGGTCTTTGTATGTATGTATGTATGTATGTATGATTTTTTTCATGTTTTGTAAGCTTTGTTCTTGATCCTAAAATAGAAAAAGACAGAATGAATTTTTTATTTTTGCAGAAGTTTGAAATAAAATTAGTTTGTTTATCCCCAGGTAGGATATTTTCTCCACCTTTTTGAAGTAAATTAATGAATCTTGAATGTCTTAATTTTATGTCTGTATTGTACTCCTCTCTCCTTTCCTTGAATTTACTTTGTGCCAGCAATCAAAATCATCTATTGCTATAATTTATCAACAATTTTAGGTAGAAAGAAAGCATATATATATATATATATATATATATATGTGTGTGTGTATTATATATATATATATATATATATATATATATATATATATATATATATATATAAATACCTGACCCCTACCTTCTGGAAGAGGTAAATTAATCTGATTATGTATGTAAAACTATATATAAATGCGGAGGCATAAAAACAGAGGGATGACCACAAGCGTCGGAAATAGAGATGCTTGTTGTTTGTTGGTGGACCTCTGCTGAATTATTATTAGGGTTGGTATGACAGTAAAATAGAATAATATTAAAACTAAACTATATTAAAGTTAAACTAATTATATATTAAATACTTCAAAAAAAAATCAGATGCACCAGGAAACCAATATCAATCACTAACTTCTTCAAACTCCTCTGTTTTAAAAAAAAAAAAAATTACTTCTTCGTTCCAAGATAATTTCTTCTTTATCCTTAAAAAAAACTGGTTTCCTCTTCCTTATAAATTTGGATGAAGATAAGCTCAACCTTGCAACCATCATCAATAGCCAAGATCATCATCAGATGTGATTTTGAACAAACCCAACATGAGTGATAAAGAGAAAATTAGAAGGAAGAAGAAAGAAAAGGAAGATGAATAACAGATGCAGTCGGAACATCTATAGTTTCAGATCAAAAGTTTCCAAGTCACCATCACAGATCAGGTCACACCACCATCACCACAATACCACACCGATTCACAACATCATCTAACGAAACACCAAATTACAACGTTAACATTAATCTGCTTTACCAATTGGGTCCAGATCTTGGCGGCTTCAAAGGTGGGTCAAACTCCTCTTTCAGCTTTAAATCTTGCTAACAGAGGAGTTTAAAAAATAATCTTGTTTCCTCCATTTCTTTGCTTTAATTTTTCAGATATGCAAGACTATTGTAGATCCCAACTCCTCCATTTCTTTCTTTTAATTTTTCAGATCTGCAAGAATCGATGGAATATATATTTCTTTGCTTTATTTATTTGGACATATATAAACTTGGAAATGTACGACAAGTAATATATGATGATTGATTAATTACCTGAGCAATTACAGTAACATATATACATATATATATATATATATATATATATATATATATATATATATATATATCCATGGTGTAATCCCAAATGACAAGACATTACTGTTAATGACAGAGATGAAGCTTCTCTATTTAGCTTAGCATTTTCGGTATGAATCCTTTTTGTTTCTCATTGTATTCTAATGAGCATATTCGTATTATTGGTTGATCTACCATTAAATAATTTTTGGATTTTCAATGCATTTTTCTTTGACTGAATTCTGGGTTTTGTCCTCATATCTCCATTAAATGATTTGGAAATGAAGCTTTGTATTGACTTTTTGGATTTCTTTTATACCCTGTTTCTGAGGTTTTAAAATGTAAAAAAGAAATGTACACAAAATTTAAGTTTTCTTTATAATTCTTATTATTATGTTTTTGAATTTTTTAATAAATAAAAAAAAAAAAAATGAATATAAATTTGACTATTTTTCTGTCAAAGTTTTTCATTAAAAATTGACCTGACAGAAAAAAAAATTAGAATAAATAATATTTTTATAATTTCTATATTATGCTCAATTTTTAATATAATAAATTTTAAATTATAACTTATGTCCCTAATTTATTTTTATTTAATAAATCTAAGTTGGTAAAGAAAAATAAATTTTTTGGCACGAATGACTACTTTTATCTGTCACCACAAGTGGTTATACCGCAATAACTTCTCTTTCTTCGAATTCTTTCACAATTCCTCTTGTTGAACGCTTTCTTGCAAAACCCTTTTTTGATTCTCGTCCAACACCAAAGTTTGTTATTATATCTCTTTTGAATCTCTCACTATATATATATATATATATATATATATATATATTCTTTGTTTGTTGTTTGAACTTGAATTTGCAAGTTTATTTGTTATTAGTATCAGATATACATATTATCTTGTTCTTTAGCAAAATTCTGTTTGTTGATAATGGTATTCAAATAATTGAGAATTGTTTTCCCTTTTTCTTGTCACTTGTAGTACTCTACCTTCTAAATTTTGGTTCACACCCAGCAATTATTTGGATATTTGTATTTGATTATGGAATTTTTTCTTTGATTAAATTTATGTTGCATATTTTTATTCATGGTTCAATGGTTATAATTAATAGAAGGGTAAATTTGTAAAAGTGATATTTTTTTCCTTTTCATTAGAACTCTAAAACGTAAAAAAAGAAAATTTTTAAATTTTTTATTAAAAGCTCAGAAACAACACAAATGAAAACCGTAAGTTTTCTATTCTTTTCTTTTCTGTTATAATTTAAGATTTCTATTATTTTTTTTCCGTCCAAAACTCAGAAACAGAGTGTAAATGTTCTAATAATTTATGTGTTAAATACCATTATATATTTATTTGATTTTAATGTCAAAATACACTGAAAATACAAAGTAAATTACAAATATAGTGAAATACAAGTCTTTCCGGTGACACGTCAGCATTCAGACGTTTTTTTTAAAAAAAAAATTGGGATCACTTTTGTTTATTTTTAAGTGTATTTAGAGTATGCTAATGTAAAATTTTAAACATTAGGGTAATAAGTATAAAAGAGATCAAACGACGAACACAAGTGTACTTATTATTTGCCCATGAGCCTAAATGAACCGAATTCATCCGAGTATTGAGTTGCTCAGATTTGATTTGTAAAATTTATCGAGTATAAAATAAGATTTAATTGAGGCTCATTTAGCTATTGAGTCGAACACAATTCTGAATCGAGCCCGAGCAGTTTGAACTTTTCGAACGAATATGATTCGTGTATCAATAAAAAATTATAATTTGACGAAGTTCGAGTAATTTATGAAACTTTCAAATTTACTCGATTCATTTATATTTTGAATCGAGATCGAATTAAACAAATACGAATTGAACCCGAACTATTTATTCATTTTACAGTCTTAAGCCTATCCATCAATTATCATCATATACTACTTCACCTACATAAACTTTTACTACTGTCAGTACCCAACTTGTAAATCCAACCTATCTTCCATTTTCAAATCTCTCCTCTCCGTCTCCTCAGCTTAAACTATTTAGTTTCTTAATTAAATCAGCTTAATAATTGTAAAAACTATGAGCTTTTATAATGTTCATGCATGACCAGGCAGATGTCACTAATAAAACAGTCCCTAGTCTAATAAATAAATAAACCTTTGGAATGTTTTGGGAATATATATTTTCACAAGTATCATCATCCGCGCTCTTATAGGAAGGCATAACTCATTTTACACTCATATAAGAGTGGAAAAATAGTACTCCTAATATTTTAAAAGATGTAAATATAATTTGAATGACATTTGTAATTTAGTGTAATTTTGTATTTCTCGCGCCTTATTATGTATATAAAACAATAATTATATGTATTACGAATATTTATATCAATTTTTAATTATTAGTTATATGCATAAATATTAAATAAAATTATCTTATAAAATTTTATATATCGATAAATTTTAAAATTATAATTTAATATAAATTTATGACGATACATAAATTATAACAAAACAATATGGATACGAGATACTAATACATGTAAAAATATAAGATAAGAGGTAATGAAAAAGACAAAAGAAAAGGTGAGTGCAGGATCTTGTGATGACGATTTGTTTTGGTGATGATACATAAACTGTAGTCAACAATATTATCTCTCCCGCCATTGTTTTAATGAATCCGTTTTTATAGTTTATTATTACTACTACTGTAATCTTCATTGTCAATTTCCGCCCCCATTTTAGTTTCCCACTAATAATCACTACTAGTCTACTACCAGATCCAAATCACTCTCAAAACCAGACTCTTATTGGATTCCCTCTCTCTTTAATTTCTTCTACTTTTTCTTGGATTCCCACTTTATCTCTCGCACACAAACACACAGTGAATCTCACTTCTTCTTCCTCTGTTATCAATGGCTTCCGAAATCAACAACAACAGAAAATCGAAACAACAGCAACAACAAGTATCCACAATGATAAAACAAGGGTTTCTCTCATATTACTTTCTCTCTCCCCCTTCCCCATCCAAAACCCAACTTCCCCTCTCCAAGATTTCTCTCTCACCTCCGCCGCCCCCTTTCCCGGACTCTTCCGTCGACGGCCGGCCAATTCCGATCCGACCCAGCACCACCCTCTTCGAAATGATGTCGGAGGAGCAGGCCCGGGACTCCAAATACTTAATTGAGAGTCGCCGGAGCGCGCAAGAACGCGTTTCTAGGATTTTGGCCGAATCCCCATTTCGAAACCCTGTGGATTGGGGTTTAGGGTATGGGGACGTGAAGCTCACGATCACGGCGCGTGATGGGTTTAAGGTGTCCATGGACGTCCACCGGAGCGTGTTATCCGATCGGAGCCGCTTCTTTGCCGAGAAATTGAAGCGGAGCGGGGCGGCTGCCATGGTGGAGATTTGTGATTGTGATGATGTGGAGGTGTATGTGGAGACTGTAGTGTTGATGTATTGTGAGGATTTGAAGAGGAGATTGATTGGGGACAATGTCTCTAAAATATTGGGCTTGTTGAAGGTAGGTACGGTTAATTTTGTGCTTATATTATGGGAATGGTTAACTTCACAACATTTTTTTGTTATTTTCACAATAAAAGTGTTGCTGTAGATGTATAAAAGTGTTGCTGTAGATGTATAACGATAGTGAGATGTATAACGATAGTGAGCAACACTTTTGTTGTGGAAATAACATTTTCTATTGTGGATTTAACAATTTTCTGTATTATTTATTATTTATTCATGTCTTTTGAGAAAAATGCAATTGGGTTTTTGTTGTAGTTGCTGAAAAATTAATAATTGGTTTTTGAAACTATATGAGGTGATATGATATTATTGATTGAATATAAGTTTGTGATAATTTATTTCTTTCCCTGCCCTTCAGCAAAGTGCTGATTTTATTTGAAATGGGTTTTATGTGATTGTTATTGAGTTTTTTGATATTTTCACATGAAAAGTGTCGCTATAAATGTATAGTGACGGTAAGAACCGACGTCATAGGATCTATAGCGACATTTTTCATGTGAAAATATCAAAAAGTCATGTGGAAATATCAATTTCCATGCAACAATTTATGCTATTTTTTCTTCCTCATACATAGTGATTACGGATAAATTTTTTTTTAATATTTCTTCTATCCTTAAATAATCAGATAAATTCAGTTGTTTTAATTGTAATGGTTCTGTTTTGTGGTGAGAAAATGAAGGAAAGAGAAACTTATTTACAAGCTTTGGTGATGGATTGATTTGTTGATATATAATTGGAAGGGGAAAACAAAATCATACGCGTTCTACAGCAAATAAGCATGATAATTATGTACTTGGCTTAAACTGTTTTGGCTTTGTCAATGTGACATAATCATAACTTAGAAAGCTATACTAACTATGAAAGCTTAAGGATATGTTTGGAGCTTGACAAATCCTGGGAAAAGAAAAGATATGGAAAAGATTGTAGAAAGCTAACTTAATGAATCATAACTCTATTTATTTATACTTTTTTTAATATGTTTGTAAAAAAAAGAAAAAAAAAGAAGAAGGTAAGATCTATTATAGTGTTAAAATGTAGTGTAATGGAAGGTTGAGCTACATCCAACTTTTGGATTTCCTTTTCCATAATTCCCTTGTGTTTTCTGATTTCAGACAGCCAAAGAGAAATTCTTTTTTTGCTTTCAATTCAGATTTTCAGTTAACTTTCCCATGAAACCGACTTCGCTGATTACTTGTCCAACTTTCAGCTGAATAAAACCAGATATCTCTTGTTACCATTAACTAATTGGTGGCAAAACAGAGCAAAAACAAACAATGTATTAAATTTTGATATTCTTGATATGATTCTGCTCTGTTTCTGTTATTAATAGTATTAACCCATTGCAGGTATCTGCAGCGATAATGTTTGATGCTGGCATAACTTCATGCTTAGAATATCTGGAAGCAATTCCATGGTCTGCGGAAGAAGAGGAGAAAGTGGTATCTGAACTCGGCCAGCTTCAGCTCTACAATTCCATGAGTGATGTCTTGCAGAGAGTCTCAGCCGAACCGTCTACTTCTTCAAGAGCTGATGACATCTCCTTAAGACTGTTAAGTGGTGTTTTACAGGGAAAGGATAATAAAGCTCGTTGAGAAATGAAAACTTTAATTTCTCGATTGCTTAGAGAAGATACATCCAATCGCACGAATTACAGAGAGAGGCTAGAAATCTCAAAAGACGCACTTTTTAATCTTTGCCATAGATGTCTCAGTTCTCTTATTTTATGCTTATCTGAAGCTACATGCGTTGATGAAAGCAAGCAAGACCGAGGAGTTTTGATGGGTGAGATAGCTCGAGAAGCTGATAATATGCAATGGATCGTTGATATTCTAATTGACAAAAAAATGGGGGATGAGTTTGTCAAATTGTGGGCGGATCAGAAGGAGCTCGCTGTTCTTCATTCAAAGATCCCTGTTGTGTATCGACATGAAATCAGCAGGGTTACTGCACAACTTTGTATTGCAATTGGGAGAGGTCATATATTGGTGCCTAAAGATACTCGGTATTCACTGCTGTCCACATGGTTGGAAGCTCTTTACGATGATTTTGTGTGGATGAGGAGGGCTTCTTGATCAGTTGACAAGAAACTGGTCGAGGATGGGCTGAGCCAGACAATTCTTACTCTGGCGTTGCCTCAGCAACAAGCCATCCTCCTTAATTGGCTTGACCGATTTCTTAACAAAGGGGATGACTGTCCCAATATTCAGAGAGCATTTGAAGTTTGGTGGAGAAGAGCTTTCATCAGACAATATGTGCCAGAGTCCCGTTTGCAGATAACCGTCTGTGATTATCCAAATTAAGTGGTATATATCCATTCAAATGCTTCAAAGTTTATTCCATTGATGTATATATGAAGATGCACACTCTTTCTGCCTAGCCATCTATAAATTTAGTTGAGAATATTTCTTCTGGATAAAATCATTTGTATCATAAAACTATGTAATTCTTGTGGACACTGGGAAATAGCCAGAATTATAGAGGAGGCAGTTGAGATTCTTTAGGAATAAAGGTGAGTTTCTTTTTAAATATTGCTTAACATTGACGGTTAATGATGATTGTTAGCAAGATGTAGCTAAAAAGCATTACTTGTTTCCTCGTAGATTGACAAATGTGATATAGCATTTACCTTGCAATACTCGGTGAGCTGAACAAACTGGGGATTAGAGTAGGTTCGCATGTGAGATCAATATGTCAGCATGATGTTAATGTACATGGGCTTGCTGTAGGCTTGTAGCTTCATGAAATATGTACATATATACATATATTTCAAATTATGAATAATATTTCAACAATTAAATGATTGCCTTGTGTTTAGACCATTTGCCTAATTAAGCACTTTATGCCCAGAAAAGTGCTTAGCTTTTTAACTTCCCAAAAATGGTTACACTTTCCATTAGATACTAATGTTTGGCCTTTCATAGTTTCTACTTCATTTCATCATGCAGTCTTGCACTTTACAAAACAACTGCCTACCAGATAATCATTAAATTAGAAAGGGTTAAATACACTTATTGTCTCGAATTATGATCCCTTTTATATTTGGGACTCTAATGTTTAAAATCTTGTATTAACGTATTCCAAGTACACTTAAGTAAATAAAAATAATCCCAAAAACTTTTTTGGGCAAAACATACGTCTGAATGATGATGTGGCACTGAAGAAGTGTATTTCAGTGTATTTGTAATTTACAATGTATTTTGTCAATAAAACCAAATAAGTTCATGTATATATTATGTATTTCCCTCTAACTCCAATATTATTAAGTTCTCAACATCTATTTCATTTCAATCCAACAGACAGTGTTGATCATCCCCTATATATCAGCTCGCATGGTGGAAGAGAAAGAGAATGACTAGAAGAACAGAAGAAAGAGAAAGATAAGGTGCAAAGGAAGAGAAGTGCAGAGAAAGAGCATATTTGAAAATTATATGAATGCAATTTTGTGTCATTGTCATATTCTGACTGAACTCAGGACATCTTGGACTGATAGAAATCCAAGTAGGAGATTTTTTTTCTTGCTAAACTATTGGAGTTCAAGCAGTGGCGAAGCCAGGGGAAAAAAATCAGTGGGATCAAATTGCGACGCCCCCAAAATAGGTCCACACAACTCATTTTGAGTTGCCAAAAACAATACTAATGACGTGAACCTTCTTATTTACAATTATTGAACTGTCGGGCAAAATACGACGACACATATACTGTGACGTCCCCAAAATAGGTATACATCACCTATTTTGAGTCGCCAAATACATGGTACAGAATACAAATACAATCTTAAATATACAACATGAAATCATGCGTTTTAATACAAATATTGTCTCTACATGCGATATTAAAACTCAAAATAAGTCCTCAATACATTTATTAACACACTATTTGTAAGACCCCAACTTATTATGAATAAAATTAAATTTTTTCTATTTATTATCTTGAAATATTAAGGAGTTAATTTGATATAATACTTTAGTTATGGGTGAAATGTGCAAATTTTACAAAATAAGCAAGTGGTTATAAAATATTCATTTTTGTCGGGGAATATTCTTGTTGTCGGGGAATATTCGTACGACGACGCAGCCATTCGTGGGCCTCATAATAGAATAACTGTCGGATGAAGAAAACGAAAAGTTTAAGTTTTTATAAATAACGACGTAATCGTTACCGTTAACACTGTTGAAATACCCGGTGGTTAAAATACAATAATACGCGTGGTTGCACAGTAGCACACTGTATTGCACAGTATGGTTGAATTATTTATTCGTACGTAAGAAGACACTACTCAATAATTGTTACAGTAGTTACTGTTCAATATTTTATTTTATTGATTCAATAATTGTTGCGTTGATATTTTATATTATTATTATTGTCTTTGCACAGTATTTCCCATTATCCGATCAATAATTCATATTATTTGAATAATATTACTAGATAGCATTATTGGCAATGTCTAGAAAGTTCTGTCTAAAGAGAGGTTTGGTTACCTAATTGCGCGCCAGTAAGGAGAAATCCTTATTGGAAAGCCCCCTCTTTCCTGGGAATAGCCTGGTTGTCATAATTGTGATTCTGTAATATTATTTGTGAATAATTAATTATTGATTTATATGATAATGAAATATTTATTTTATGTGGATATAATTGATGGAATTAACGTTGAGGTGTTTTATCAGTATTTCTGTCGGAATGGAGGGTATTAAAAATCAAATCAGTATTTTACAGATATATTGTGTGAGTTATAAGTTTTAATCCGACCGTTGGATCGTTGTAATTTTTGGATATGTTATACATATATAAGTTGAGTATATGTCCATAAATTTTGAACCGTTAAAAATGAACGTATGATTTGTTATGAATTTTAAGAGGTGACTGATTCAGAAATTATGTTATAAATGATTTTTGCTGGAAAATTCTAGAATTGAGTGGGCCCCACTTTTGGTTGGTGAGAAATATGCTCAAATTTTATTTCAAATGTGGTGGGTGGCAATAGTAGCGAGTAAAAAGCCATCAATGGCAGTCAAGAAGTCTGCTTGACGTCTTAACATTTTCTATAAATAGAGGGCTAAGTTAGAATTGAAAATCACACCGTAAACAAAGTTTTCTCTTTTCTCTCTATATTATCGAGCGTATTTTGTGAGTATTTAGATACTTTAAGAGTTGCTATTCAGTACAAGTTTCATTCAGCATCACATCCGACCTTTCATTCCGAAGTACTGTCTTTTGAGGTAAGGGATGTTATTTTCTTCAATATCATTATGCTGAGATATTGTTATGAATTTTATTATGGAATTTCTACCTTTTTGTGTCGGGGTTACTATTTACGTATACGACACTATTCACGTATACGGTACTATTCACAAATACGACATTATTCACCAAAAAATAAAAAATTTTCTTTTTCGTCCCAGATGTTTTTTATGGTTATTATCTTTGATTGTATCCATGTATTGATCTTTATTTTTGAATTCTACTTCACACTTGGTTATTATGGAGTATTACTGAATTTGGATAAACCGAAACATGAGTCTCTAATATTTGTCCTTCTGTCTTACTGGATTCGTTCTCTAAAATGTTTTTCATCATCCTCAGTCCGTAATGATGATACTTGATGAATATCTTTGGCCCGTAGTGCAAAGATGTATGATTACCTGATGAATATCTTTGGCCCGTAGTGCAAAAATGAACAGGTGTTGAGATGAACATGACCAACTGGTGATACAAATGAATATCTTTGGCCCGTAGTGCAAAGATGAATATTTGATTCAAGATGTATATTTATTGATGTTACAGGGATAAAATATTGATGATGGACTTTTAAATTCATAGATGATAGTAGATTTCATTCTCTACTTAACTCTTCTAATGAATTGTTGTTTCCGCTGCAGTTGTTGATTTAAAACTTGTTGTCTATTGTATTCTATCAGATTTTTTCCTGTTGAAGACTAAGGATAATTTGTTGAATATTATCTTAGTCATAATGTTCTTTACTGGGCAAGTTGAGCTCACCCTTTTCCTTTTTGTTCCATTTTTCTTCTCAGGAGGTGAGAATTTAACAGAGGACTAAATGGGTATGGAGTGATGATTCAAGATAGTCGTTTTAGTAGTCCTCACTATTTTATAAAATAGTGCATCAATAATTGTAATGAGGACTTTATTTGGGTGTGGATATTATCTAGAAGACAATATTGTATTTAAACTCACAAAGATGTGTTGTCGTATTTTGCATGACAATTGTATTAATAAAGTTGTAGTTATTTTTACGTACCATGTATTTGGCGACTCGTAATGTGTGATGTATACCTATTTTGGGGGCGTCATAGTTGGTATCGAGCTTAGGATATGATCTCCGGCGGAGATCGGGAATAAGACTAGGAGGGATAGATTTAAGCAAATCCTTCGCTAGTGTGCTCTACCTAAGCTTATTTGTTGGTCGGTCATAATATAGGGATATTATGTGATATGTTAATTTGTTTAATTAACCCCTGTTTTATGGCAGTTTTAAGAATGGCAGCTGAGAACGTTAACAATGGAGTCTATGAGACTGTGGAACAACCTTTGATTACCAACCAAGAGAACGTGCAATAGGAAGGAAATATTCCTCTTGTAAACAACACTACCGAGCAAACGATGAATGATGTGATGTTTAAAAGCTTTTTGCAGTTCATGCAAAATCAGACGAGAGAGACTCGTGTACAAAATACGGGTGAAAATGATAGAAACGCGCGGTTTGTCACAGCCAAGCAGTTCAAGGAGTTGGGACCACCAGATTTTTGGGGAAAACCCGATCCGATTAAGGCAGAAATGTGGGTTAAGCAAATTATCAAGATATTCAATGTCTTGGGCTGCACGGAGGAACAAAAGGTTCCATTTTCCACCTTTATGTTCCGTGGTGAGGCAGTTACTGGTGGGAATCTTTGAAGCGTGCCCAGCCAGCCGCACTCAACGTGTCTTGGGAAAAATTTCAGAAACTGTTCAATGACAAGTACTTTCCTGAAAGTATTCGTCATATGAAGGATGTAGAGTTTATTAGATCGGAACAGAACAACATGACGGTGTCACAGTACGAGGCAAAGTTCGCGGAGTTATCCAGGTTTGCATCTCATTTGGTAGAAAATGAGGAATGTCTGACGCGGATATTTCTGAGAGGTCTAAAACTCGAGATTCGACAATATCTTATCTCTCATAAATTTTCTTTATATTTAGATGTTGTAAACAAGGCTCAATTATTAGAGAGTGATAATGAGTATGTTCAACCGAGGGACCACAACCAGGGTCATACCGGTGACAGCAGTCATTGGAGCGATGATAACAAGCGAGGAGGGAAGAATACGGGCAAAGCGGTAACCACTCAGGTGGAAATCGTGGCCATGATAATAAGAGAGGTGAGTCAAGTGGAAATTTTAAAAAGAGGAGATTCAACAATGATGGGAAGACATCAGCAGCAGCACCAGCACCAACAACAAATTTTAGGGGAGGAGAACGACCGCTAGTTAGATGCTATAGATGCGGAGAGGAGGGACACATAAGTCCAAACTGTTCACAGCCTTCCAAGGTGTGTTTCAATTGTGAAAAAGACGGTCACATAGCCCGATTTTGTCCGGTAGCTAAGTCAAGTCCAACTGGGACGGCAGCACCAAAGGCGACTACGGATAAAACAAAGTCGGTGGTTCAAGGAAGGGCGTTTGTCGTGACTGGCCAAAACGCGAGAAACCCTAACGAGGTGATCATGGGTAAGATAATCTTGAACTCTTGTGAAGTTTATACCTTACTAGATACCGGTTCTACCCATTCTTTTATCTCTCCGCCAGCATGCTCAACGCTTAAACTTGACTCGGAGAAATTGGACTTTAACTTATCTGTTGAAACTCCATTGGGTGAAACCTTTGTTACATCTATAGTTTATAAATCTTGCTTGATCCAAGTTAGCACAATCACATTACTGTTGATCTTATCTCTTTAAAGATACTTGCATTTGATGTTATTTTAGGGATTGATTGGTTAACCACTCATCATGCCAAAATTGATTATTTTCGTAAGGTTGTTAGTTTTCATATTCCTAACCAACCTCATTATACTTAATTCAAGCAACTAAACCACTAAAATCATCACCACCGGCATATCAAGCCATAAAGCTATTCGTTTATTAAAAAATGGATGTCAAGCTTTGTTAGCCCATATTATGGACTTGA
This sequence comes from Panax ginseng, assembly GCA_020205605.1. NCBI lineage: Eukaryota > Viridiplantae > Streptophyta > Magnoliopsida > Apiales > Araliaceae > Panax > Panax ginseng. The sequence continues at coordinate 15,525,332 of CM035130.1, forward strand.
ACAAAAACACGTCAGATTTGAATAATATTCTTGTTGTTAATGAATTTCCTGACGTATTTCCGGAAGAACTTCCTGGTCTACCCCCAGAACGAGAAGTTGAATTCTTTATTGATCTTGAACCGGGTACAAAGCCCATTTCTAAAACCCTATATTAAATGGCTCCTATTGAACTTCAGGAGTTAAAATTCCAACTACAGGAATGGTTAGACATCGGTTTCATTCGTCCTAATACATCTCCTTGGGGTGCTCCTGTTTTATTTGTAAAGAAGAAAGACGGGAGTATGCGACTTTGTATTGACTACCGAGAATTAAACCATGTCACCATCAAGAATAAGTATCCCCTACCTCGTATTGATGACCTATTTGACCAGTTGCAAGGAGCACAATTCTTTTCAAAGATCGATCTTCGCTCGGATATCATCAATGAAGATTAAAACGAGGATATTCCAAAGACGCCTTGAACTCCGATGCGGACATTATTAATTCTTAGTCATGTCTTTTGGATTGACTAATGCTCTTGCTGCTTTCATGGATATGATGAACCGTGTATTCAAGGAATATTTGGATCGAGTTCATTGTTGTCTTTATTGATGACATCCTCATCTATTCCAAAAGCCGCGGAAGATCATGAAAGACCATTTGAAGCTGGGTACTTCAAAGACTTCGTGACAACAAGCTATATGCCAAGCTGAAGAAATGCGAGTTCTAGCTTAAGGAAGTAGCATTCCTTGGGCACGTGGTGTCAAAACATGGAGTATCTGTTGACCCGGCGAAGATTGAAGCAATACAAAGTTGGGAGCAACCGAAATCGGTGACCAAAGTGCATAGCTTTTTAGGCTTAGCTGGTTATTATCGGAGATTCGTGGAAGGATTTTCTCGAATCGCTACTTCGTTAACTCAGCTGACTCGGAAAGATATAAAATTCGTATGGAGCAAGGAATGCGAGAAGAGTTTCCAAGAGCTCAAGAGGAGACTCATTTCGGCACATGTTCTAACAATACCATCTAGTTCGGATGGATTTGTTATCTACAGCGATGCTTCAGGCAAAGGGTTAGGATGTGTTCTCATGCAACATGGGAAAGTCATAGCCTATGCCTCTCGATAACTCAAAGAATATGAGAGAAATTATCCTACTCATGATCTAGAGTTGGCAGCAGCCGTTTTTGCGTTAAAAATCTGGAGACACTACCTATATGGGGAAAAAGTGGAGATTTATACGGATCATAAAAGCCTTAAATATTTCTTCACCTAAAAGGAACTCAACATGCGACAACAACGTTGGCTCGAGCTGTTGAAGGATTACGACCATAACATTCAATATCATCCTGGGAAAAGTAAACGTTGTAGCTGACACATTGAGTAGAAGATCATATGTGGGTACGAGTGCAATGTTGTTAACATAAAAGCCCATTTTGTACGACTTACAAAGGATGGAAATAGAGTTAAAGGCTCTAAGTACCCACGTGATGATATCAAACATACGAGTAGAACTGACTTTAATCGATAAAGTTAAAGCTGCTCAAGCTACGGACCTAGGGTTGATGCGTATGAAGAAGAAAGTGCAAGAAGGTGTTATTCCAAAAGCAGGAATGGATGAAGAAGGAATACTTCGAGTCAACTCCAGACTTTGCGTTCCTAACGATCCTGACTTGAAGCATAGAATCATGATGGAGGCACATAACACACCATTTGCAATCCATCCTGGGAGTACCAAAATGTATCATGATCTTCGACATACATTTTGGTGGAACAATATGAAAAAAGAGATCGCAGAGTTTATCTCGAGGTGTTTAACATGTCAACGTGTAAAGGCAGAGCATCAATTGCCAAAGGGTCCATTGCAACCACTTGAGATTCCAAAATGGAAGTGGGAACACATTACTATGGATTTTGTTACGGGTCTTCCCAAGGTTTCTCAAGGTATAGATGAAATTTGTGTAAGACCCCGAATATTCAATTTTTTCTTATAATTATTATTCAGTAAAGGGTTAAATTGATAAAATTTTAAAGTTAAGGGTGATATATATAAAATTTTCAAAATACGCAAGTGGCTATAAAATACTTGTTGTCGGGGAATATTCGTTCGGTCGTGGAATATTCTTGTTGTCGGGGAATATTCGTACGAAGGCGCAGCCATTTGTGGGCCTCATAACAGAATAATTGTTGGATGAAGAAAACGACAAGTTTGAGTTTTTATAAATAACAAATAGTAGTTATTCTTTAACAACGTTGGAATACACGGTGGTTAAAATACGATGTCTGCGTGGTTGCATAGTTGAACACTTCAGTATTGCATGATATTTTTGAATTATTAATTCTTACGTAAGAAGGCACTACTCAATAATTGTTATAGTAATTACTGTTTAATATTTTATTTTATTGGTTCAATAATTGCTGCGTTGATATTTTATATTATTGTTGTTTCAATAATTGTTATTTCACAGTATTCCCATTATCAGATCAATAATTTATATTATTTGGATAATATTATTAGATAGCATTATTGACAATGTCTAGAAAGTTCTGTCAATGAGAGGTTTGGTCACCTAATTGCACGTCAGTAAGGAAAAATCCTTATTGGAAAGCCCCCTCTTTCCTGGGAACTGCCTGGTTGTAATAATTGTTATTCTGTAATATTATTTATGAATAATTAATTATTAATTTATATGATAAGAAAATATTTATTTGACGTGGATATAAATGATGGATTTATTTATGTGGTTATAAATGAAGGAATTAATGTTGAGGTGTTTTATCAGTATTTTGTCGGATTGGAGGTATTAAAAACTCAAATCGGTGTTCTTAAAGCTTTATTGCATGAGTTGTAATTTTAATCCGACCGTTGGATCGTTGTGATTTTTGGATATATTAAACATATATGAGTTGAGTATATGTCCAAAAATTTTGAACTGTTAAAAATGAACGTATGATTTGTTATGAATTTTAAGAGGTAACTGATTCGGAAATTAGGTTTATAAATGATTTTGGTGGAAAATTCTAGAATTAAGTGGGCCCTACTTATGGTTGGTGAAGAAATGTGCTGAATTTTATTTCAAATGTGGTGGGTGACAATAGTAGCAGGTAAAACCATCAGGTAGTAGATCAAGTCTGCTTCGGCGGGCTAACATTTTCCTATAAATAGAGGGTTAAGTTAGAATTGAAAATCACACCAGAAACATAAGCCTTCTCTCTTTTTCTCTCTATATTATCGAGTGTATTTTTTGAGTATTTAGATACTTTAAGAGTTCTTTATTCAAAGATAAGTTTTTCATTCAAAGATCACTTGACTTTTCATTCAAGATCTTGATTCTTTGAGGTAAGGGATGTTATTTTCTTCTTAAATGATATTATTTTCTTGAATATCATTATCTTAAAATATTGGTTTGAACTTTTAATCAAATTAGGAACTTTTGTGTCTGGGGTTACTATTCACCTATACTAAAGACTTTATTCACGAATCTTTACACTATTCACCTAAAAATGAAATTTTCTTTTTCGTCCCAGATGTCTTTTATGGTTACTATCTTTGATTGTATCCATGTTTTGATCTTTATTTTTTGAATTCTACTTCACACTTGGTTATTATGGAGTATTATTGAATTTGGATAAACCAAAATACGAATCCCTAATATTTGTCCTTCCGCTTCATCGGATTCGTTCTCTAAAATGTTTTCATCATCCTCAGTCCTTAATGGTGATACTTGATGAATATCTTTGGCCTGTAGTGCAAAGATGAATGATTACCTGATGAATATCTTTGGCTTGTAGTGCAAAGATGAATGATTACCTGATGAATATCTTTGGCCCGTAGTGTAAAAATGAACAGGTGTTGAGATGAACATGACCAACTGGTGATACAAATGAATATCTTTGGCCCGTAGTGCAAAGATGAATATTTGATTTAAGATGTATATTGATTGATGTTACAAGGATAAAATATTGATGATGGACTTTTAAATTCATAGATGATAGTAGATTTCATTTTCTACTTAACTCTTCTAATGAATTGTTGTTTCCGCTGCAGTTGTTGATTTAAAACTTGTTGTCTATTGTATTCTATCAGATTTTTTCCTGTTGAAGACTAAGGATAATTTGTTGTATATTATCTTAGTCATAATGTTCTTTACTGGGCAAGTTGAGCTCACCCTTTTCCTTTTTGTTCCATTTTTCTTCTCAGGAGGTGAGAATTTAACAGGGACTAGCCGGGGTATGGAGTGATGATTCAAGATAGCTGTTTTAGTAGTCCTCATTATTTTATAAAATAGTGCATCAATAATTGTAATGAGGACTTTATTTGGGTGTGGATATTATCTAGAAGACAATATTGTATTTAAACTCACAGTATGTGTTGTCGTATTTTGCACGACAATTGTATTAATAAAGTTGTAGTTGTTTTTCTGTGCTATGTATTTGGCGACTCAGAATGGGTGATGTATACCTATTTTGGGGGTGTCACAGTTGGTATCAGAGCTTAGGGATATGGTATTTGGTGGAGATCAGGGAGTAGAACTAGGAGGGGAGAGACGAGTAAATCCTTCGCTAATGTGTCCTACCTAAGCTTATTTGTTGGTCAGTCATAATATCGGGATATTATGTGATATGTTAATTTGTTCAATTAACCCTTGTTTTGAAGCTGTATTCTAGAATGATATCTGAAATATAGATGATGAGCAATGGAGAAATCATGAGGACAGGAAAGATGGAATCCGAAATGAAAGCAAGGTATTCTCAACTCTTTGAAATACCAGGTACGTAAATTTCGAGGACGAAATTTCATAAGAAGGGGAGATTGTAAGACCCCGAATTTTATGAAATAAAAGTATTCAATTTTTCTTATAATTATTATTCAGTAAATGGTTAAATTGATAAAAGTTTAAAGTTAAGGGTGATATATATAAAATTTTCAAAATACGCAAGTGGCTATAAAATACTTGTTGTTGTTTAGGGAACATTCGTTTCGGTTGCGTGGAATATTCTTTTTGTTGATATTCGGGATATTAAATGCGGCAGTATGACCATTGTGGGGCCCATAACAGAATAATTGTCGGATGAAGAAAATGACAAGTTTGAGTTTTTATAAATAACGGCATAGTTATTACTGCTAACACATTGGAATACACGTGGTTAAAATACGAGAATACTTATGGTTTATGATTAGAACACTGCAGTATTGCATATGATTTTTGAATTATTGATTCTTATGTAAAGAAGGCACTACTCAATAATTGTTACGATAATTATTGCTTTAATATTTTATTTTATTGGTTCAATAATTCTTTGCGTTGATATTTTATATTATTGTTGTTTCAATAATTATTATTTCACAGTATTCCCATTATCAGATCAATAATTTATATTATTTGGATAATATTATTAGATAACATTATTGACAATATCTAGAAAGTTCTGTCAATGAGAGATTTGGTCACCTAATTGCGCGCTAGTAAGGAGAAATCCTTATTGGAAATCCCTTTTCCGAAACTACTTTGTTGTCATAATTGTGATTCTCGTAATATTATTTGTGAATAATTAATTATTAATTTATATGATAAGGAAATATTTATTTGTGTGGATATAAATGATGGATTTATTTATGTGGTTATAAATGAAGGAATTAATGTTGAGGTGTTTTATCGATATTTTTTGGATTGAGGTATTAAAAACTCAAAGAACTTTTCATTCAAGTCTCGATTCTTTGAGGTAAGGGATGTTATTTTCTTCTTAAATGATATTATTTTCCTCAATATCATTATCTTAGAAATATTGGTCCGAACTTTTTAATCAAATTTGAAACTTTTGTGTTAAAGGTTACTTATTCACGATATCGACCTTATTCACATATACGACACTATTCACGAATCACGACACTTATTCAATGAAAAAATGAAATTTTCTCTTTTTGTCCCAGATGTCTTTTATGGTTACTATCTTTGATTGTATCCATGTTTTGATCTTTATTTTTGAATTCTACTTCACACTTGGTTATTATGGAGTATTATTGAATTTGGATAAACCGAAATACGAATCCCTAATATTTGTCCTTCTGTCTTATTGGATTCGTTCTCTAAAATATTTTTCATCATCCTCAGTCCTTAATGGTGATACTTGATGAATATCTTTGGCCTGTAGTGCAAAGATGAATGATTACCTGATGAATATCTTTGGCCCGTAGTGCAAAGATGAACAGGGATATGTGATGTATACCTATTTTGGGGGAGTCATAATTTGGGTTATTGTTGATAGATTAACCAAGTCGGCTCATTTCTTGCCTATACGTGAGACTTATCCCCTTGAACGTCTTGCTAGTATGTATGTGAATGAGATTGTGAAATTTCATGGCATGCCAGTATCTATAGTTTCAGATCGTGACACAAGATTCACTTCACGATTTTGGGTTAGCTTGCAGAAAGCTATGGGCACGGATTCTGATTGATTTCAAGATACCATCCTCAAACGGACGGACAATCAGAGAGGACTATTCAAACTTTTGAAGATCTATTAAGACTCTGTGTCCTAGACTTCAAAGGGAGTTGGGATAAGTATTTACCACTAGTGAAATTCTCCTACAACAACAGTTATCAGGCAAGTATAGGTATGGCTCCATTTGAAGCCTTATATGGACGAAAGTGTCGCTCTCCAGTATGTTGGGATGAGGTGGGTGAAGCAACATTGTTGGGACCAGAGTTGGTACGTATGACTACGGAAAAGATCCAAACGATTTAACAACGTATACAAACGGCACAGGATCGACAAAAGAGTTATGCGGATCTTTATCGAAAGGACGTGAAATTTGGTATTGGGGATAATGTACAGTTACGTATTGCTCCATGGAAGGGAGTTACAAGATTCGGGAAGAGAGAAAAGATCAATCCACGATTTATTGGTCCATTTCAGATTCTTGACCGAGTAGAAAATGTGGCCTATAGACTCGCGTTACCTCCAATCATGTCTCGTGTTCATAATGTTTTTCACATATCTATGATTCGTAAATATGTGAAAGACCCAAACCACATTATTGAGTTAGAACTAGGCGAGATAAATAGAAGATTTAACTTACGAGGAGGTACCTGTTAAGATCTTGGATAGGAAAGAGCATGTCCTGCGCACCAAGGTTATACCATAAGTTAAGGTTTTGTGGAGGAACCATGCTATTGAAGAAATGACTTGGGAATTGGAATCAGAAATGAAAGAGAGGTACCCTCACCTTTTTGAAACATCAGGTACGTACGTCAATTTCGAGGACGAAATTTCATAAGGAGGGGGGGTTGTAAGACCCCAACTTATTATGAATAAAATTAAATTTTCTCTATTTATTATCTTGAAATATTAAGGAGTTAATTTGATATAATACTTTGGTTATGGGTGAAATGTGCAAATTTTACAAAATAAGCAAGTGGTTATAAAATATTCATTTTTGTCTACGAATATTCGTTTGGTCGTGGAATATTCTTGTTGTTTAGAATATTCGATGCGACCACAGAACCATTCGTGGGCCTCATAATGTAATAACCGCTTGGATGAAGAAAACGACAAGTTTAAGTTTTTATAAATAACGGCGTAATCGTTACATCATGCTAACACCGTTGAAATACCCATTGGTTAAAATAGAATAATACGCGTGGTTGCACAATAGCACACGGTATTACCGCATATGATGGTTGAATTATTGATTCGTACGTAAGAAGGCACTACTCAATAATTGTTACAGTAGTTACTATTCAATATTTTATTTTATTGATTCAATAATTGTTGCGTTGATATTTTATATTATTATTGTTGTCTCTGCACAGTATTTCTCATTATCTGATCAATAATTCATATTATTTGAATAATATTATTAGATATCATTATTGGCAATGTCTAGAAAGTTCTGTCTAAGGAGAGGTTTGGTCACCTAATTGCGCGTCAGTAAGGAGAAATCCTTATTGGAAAGCCCTCTCTTTCCTGGGAATAGCCTAGTTGTCATAATTGTGATTCTGTAATATTATTTGTGAATAATTAATTATTGATTTATATGATAATGAAATATTTATTTTATGTGGATATAATTGATGGAATTAATGTTGAGGTGTTTTATCAGTATTTCTGTCGGAATGGAGGGTACTAAAAATCAAATCAGTATTTTACCAGATATATTGTGTGAGTTATAAGTTTTAATTCGACCGTTTGATCGTTGTGATTTTTGGATATGTTATACATATATAAGTTGAGTATATGTCCACAAATTTTGAGCCGTTAAAAATGAACGTATGATTTGTTATGAATTTTAAGAGGTGACTGATTCAAAAATTATGTTATAAATGATTTTTGGTGAAAAATTCTAGAATTGAGTGGACCCCACTTTTGGTTGGTGAAAAATGTGCTAAAATTTTATTTCAAATGTGGTGGGTGGCAATAGTAGCTGGTAAATCCATCAGGTAGTAGGTCAAGTCTGCTTCGGCGTGCTAACATTTTCCTATAAATAGAGGGCTAAGTTAGAATTAAAAATCACACCAGAAACAAAGTTTTTTCTCTTTCTCTCTCTATATTATCGAGCGTATTTTGTGAGTATTTAAATACTTTGAGAGTTGCTATTCAGTACAAGTTTCATTCAGCATCACATCCGACCTTTCATTCCGGCATCGCCTTTTGAGGTAAGGGATGTTATTTTCTTCTTAAATGATATTATTTTCTTCAATATCATTATGCTGAGATATTGTTATGAATGTTATTGTGGAATTTCTACCTTTTTGTGTTGGGGTTACTATTCACGTATACGACACTATTCACGTATACGGTACTATTCACAAATACGACACTATTCACCGAAAAATAAAATTTTCTCTTTGTCGTCCCAGATGTCTTTTATGGTTACTATCTTTGATTGTATCCATGTTTTGATCTTTATTTTTGAATTCTACTTCACACTTGGTTATTATAGAGTATTATTGAATTTGGATAAACCAAAACACGAGTCCCTAATATTTGTCCTTCCGCCTTTACTTGGATTCGCTTCTCTAAAATGTTTTTCATCATCCTCAAATCCAAGTAATGATGATATTTGATGAATATCTTTGGCCGTAGTGCAAAGATGTATGATTACCTGATGAATATCTTTGGCCCGTAGTGCAAAGATGAACAGGTGTTGAGATGAACATGATCAACTGGTGATACAAATGAATATCTTTGGCCCGTAGTGCAAAGATGAATATTTGATTCAAGATGTATTTTGATTGATGTTACAGGGATAAAATATTGATGATGAAATTTTAAATTCATAGATGATAGTAGATTTCATTCTTTACTTAACTCTTCTAATGAATTGTTGTTTCCGCTGCAGTTGTTGATTTAAAACTTGTTGTCTATTGTATTCTATCAGATTTTTCCCTGTTGAAGACTAAGGATAATTTGTTGTATATTATCTTAGTTATAATGTTCTTTACTGGGCTAGTTGAGCTCACCCTTTTCCTTTTGTTCCATTTTTCTTCTCGTGAGGTCGAATTTAGCGAGGACTAAAAAAGGGGTATGGAGTGATAATTCAAGATAGCTGTTTTAATAGTCCTCACTATTTTATAAAATAGTGCATCAATAATTGTAATGAGGACTTTATTTGGGTGCATATATTTTCTAGAAGACAATATTGTATTTAAACTCACATTATGTGTTGTCGTATTTTGCACGACAATTGTATTAATAAAGTTGTAGTTGTTTTTCTGTACCATGTATTTGGCGACTCAGAATAGGTGATGTATACCTATTTTTGGGGCGTCACACTATTTCATAGAATAGTGAGGACTACTAATGCTATCGTCTGGACCATCACTCCGTTCCCCGACTAGTCCCTGCTACGTTCTCATTTCCTGAAGAGAATAATGAAAGTAAAAGGGTGAGCTCAACTAGCCTAGTAAGAAATATTTTGACTAAGATAATGTAGAATAAATTATCATTAGCCTTCAACAATGTTAAACTGATAAAATACAATAGACATCAAGTTTAACTGCAGCGGAACAAGCAATCCATTAAAAGAGTCCAGTAGAGAATAAAATCTACTATCTTTTATGATCTAAAAAGGTTTTTCATCACTTTTATCGCTGAGACTCAGCTTAATAAATAAACCACATCATCTCTGCACTACGGCCAAGGATATTCATTAGTATCACAACCACAAATTGTGACGCCCCCAAAATAGGTATACATCACCTATTCTGAGTTGTCAAATACATGGTACAGAATTAACTACAACTTTATTATTACAACACATAAACTGTGAGTTTAAATACAGATATTGCCATCTAGACAATATCCACATACAAATAAATCCTCATCATAATTATTGATACATTATTTTATAAAAATGGTGAGGACTACTACTAAACAACTCTCCCTAGAACCTTCATTCCATACCCCGACTCGTACTCGCTATATTCTCGCCTCCTGAGAAGAAAAATAGAACAAAAAGGAAAAGGGTGAGCTCAACTAGCTCAAGAAGAATATTATGACTAAGATAATATACAACAAATTATCGTTAGTCTTCAACAGGAAAAAAATCTAATAGAATACAATAGACAACAAGTTTTAAATCAATATTCGCAGCGGAAAATATTAATTCATAGAAGAGTTACGTAGAGGATGAAATCTACTAATGTCTATGAATTTAACAGTCCATCATAGTATTTTTATCCCTGTAACATCAATCAATGCACCTCTTGAATCATATAATCATCCTTGCACTACAGGCCAAGGATATTCATCAGTTGGTCATGTTCATCTAAACACCTGTTCATCTTTGCACTACGGGCCAAAGATATTCATCAGAAATCATTCATCTTTGCACTACAGGCCAAAGATATTCATTAACATCATCATTTAAGACTGAGGATGATGAAAAATATTTTTAAAGAAACGAATCCAGTGAAACAAAATGACAAGGATTAAGGATTCGTACTTTGTTTTATCCATGTCCAAAAATACTTCAAAAATCATCATAGTGGTGTAAAATTCAAGAATGATCAAAACATGGATACAATCAAAACTAGTATCCAGAATAGATATTTTGGATGAGAGGAAAAATTTTCATTTTTCGATGAATAATACGATTCGTGAATAAAGGTCAGATACGTGAATAATGTCAGATATCGTGAATAAGAACTCTTACACCAAAAGTTCCAAATTTGATAAAAAAAACTTGAGATCAATATTTCAAAGATAATGATATTGAAGAAATAATATCATTACTGAAAAAAAAATATCCTTTACCTTGAAAGATTTATACTTCTAAATTTAAACACCTGATATAAAGCTATGACTTGAACTTGCACCGAGATAGCAATACTTAAAGTATACTCAAAATACTCACAAGAATACGCTCGATATTATAGAGAGAGAAAACTTCAGTTTCTGGTGTAATTTTCAATTCTAACCTAAACACCCTATTTATAGGAAAATGCTTAGAACACCAAAGCAGAAGATTTAATTTAATAATAATATATATAAAAAATTCTCTACGCACACTTTCTAGATTTTGAATTCAGCATTTACATCACATGCTAGGCTGCCCACAAACAAAAAAAACGTTTTTCATTCTTTAAATATTTTAAACTTCTAAAAATCAATTATTTTGTAGTTTTGGAACTTCAATAATTCACAATAAATAGCCTTTTTGTCAGAAAATTCAATCTCATGAGTTTTTATAGGAAATTCAATTCTCTAAAACTTTGCGTAAGAAAGTTTTTCCAAATTCCTAACGTAAAAATGACCAAATCCATAAACCAAGCGATTTTTCCTCGCTATAATCAAATTTCAACCAATAAATGGGTCCACGACATGTTTAACATGTTTTAAACATTTATTGCAACAAAAATACTCTTTCTCCTCAGATACTCAGATATCACACATTCATTGTAAAAATATCACCATTATTATATTATTAAAAATATAATAATATATTTAAATGAATTATTTTATCAGAAAAAGATAAAATTTTAATTTTCAACAATTGTCACATTAAAAATTTTCTCCATCTATATCCATATAAAATCAATATTTTCCTCATCATATGAATCAATAATTAATTATTCATAAATAATATTACAAAATCACAATATTGACAACCAGGCAGTTCCCAGAAAAGAGGAGGCTTTCCAATAAGAATTTCTCCTTATTAGTGCGCAATTAGGTGACCAAACCTCTCCTTAGACAGAACTTTCTAGACATTGCCAATAATGTTATCTAATAATATTATTCGGATAATATGAATTATTGCTTCGATAATGAAAAATACCGTGTAATGACAATTATCAAAACAATGAAAGAATATAAAATATCAACACAAAGAATTATTGAATCAATAAAATAAAATACTCGAATAAGAATTATCGTAACCATTATCGAGTAGTGCCTTCTTACGTAAGAATCAATAATTGGTGCAATACCGTGTCTTCTTGTCGCAACAACAACGCCAGACATCGTGTTTTTAACCAATTTGTATTCCAACAAAGGTAAATCGGTAATAACTACGCCAGTTATTTTTAAATAACTTATTTTTGTCGCTTTTCTTCCTCCAATCGCTTTTCACATGGGGCTCACACACATGGTCATGGCTGTGATGCATTTAATATTCTCCGACAAAGATTTAATATTCCAAAACCAAACGAATATTCCCCGACAATAAGGAATATTTTATAAACATTTGGTTAATTTGGAAATACTTGCGATTTTACCCATAACTATCCACATTAATCAAATCAACCCTTACTATTTCAAAATAATAAATAGAGGAAATTTCATTTTATTAATAAAAAGTCAGGGTCTTACACAAATTATCCATGCACTACGGGCCAATGAGGACTTTTACCACATCATTTGTAACATTATGGTCATGATTATACCGAATAATCCCTGGTCATAATCATACCAAGTCCATCTATGCACCACAGATGACTTTCAACATAATATAAACATGAGAATGATGACAATGATATAAGAATTCAATAAAACAAGTTCAAGAATTAATTTATTCAGAACCAATAACGCCCAAATTGTCAACACGATACTACTTTGTGGGTAAAAACTCAAGAAGGCTCGTAAGAATATTTCCATAAAAGATATCTTTGGATGAAGCGCAAATATCAAGGATATTCCACTAATTTCATGGAGTATAAAAGCCAAAACTTTAATCAACCGAGTATAATAAAGAATGGAATAACAAAAGAAATCACCGTGCATGCGATAGATAATCAAGATGCATGTGTTATTCCAATGTAATAATAAATAATAGAACCAGTCACGCAGAACGCACGCATACATACATGATATTCCAATGTAATAATAAACAATTCGGAACCGGTCATGCGTAAACGCATGTATGTGATGTTCCAACAGAATAATAAATAACGGAACCAAAGTCATGCGTAACGCACAAAAACATGATGTTCCAATGTAATAATAAATAATGAAATAACAAAAGAATTTCACCATGTATGCAGATTTTGATGTATAAAAGTTATTCCAACATAATAATAAAGAATAGAATAACGTAAGAATTTCACCATGCATGCGGATTGGATGATGTAAAAGTTATTCCAACATAATAATAAAGAATGGAATAATGTAAGAATTTCATCAAGTATCAGATTTCACATGTACATGTTATTCCAACATAATAACAAAGAATGGAATAACAAAAGTTCTCTTCATGAAGACGAAAGAAAGAAGTAATACCCTTACATCGTAAAAGAAGAGTATTCCAATTTGGTAGGGCGAGGATATTCTTGAAGAAAACTTGCACTACGCCAAAGCTTCTTAAAACTCTAAAGAAATACGCTCAAGATTATGTAAGAATTCTCCTAACATCCGTGTGTGATTTTCAATTCTAACTAAGCATCCTATTTATAGAAAAATAGAAAGGATACTATGTCACTACTATGCAATAAAATATAATATATTCTATTTATAATCAAATAAATTAAAACTTTATAAAAAGTATTCTATTTTATATAAAAAGATTTTTATTATGCAAACACTATGCAAATACTATGCATAATAAAATATAATATATTCTAATTATTGTCTAATAAAACAAATAACTTTATAAAAGTATTCTGCTTTTATATAAAAAAGATTTTACTATGCAAAACACTATGCATAATAGAATATAAGATATTATAATTATTGTCTAATAAAATAAATAACTTTATAAAAGTATTCTGCTTTTATATAAAAAGCTTTTCTGCTTTTATTACATTAATAATACTAATAAAACAAAATTTATATAATATATATATATAAACTTTCGTAACTTCATAAAAAGACACCTCAATATATCTAACAACATTTATCATTATTATTATAATTCACATTATTAATCGACTGTGTCGCTCCTCGTGAAAGAAGGGGGCTTTCAATAAGGATTTCTCCCCATCAAGCAGCAATTAGGTGACCAAACCTCTCTCAAGCGTAACTTCTGACATCGTTAATATTGTAAATAATAATATTAATAACTCTCATCATCTCAATTATTGATTTAATAATATATAAAATATCGACAATAATTGAATCAAATAATGTGAGATACTATGCAACAATTATCAAGAAATAATTGAACAAAACCGAGTGACTTCTCACGTAAAGATCAATAATCAATACCATGTGTTACTATGCAACCACGCCAGACATCTTTGTACTTTTACTACTAAAGAGTAGTTCAACAGCTTTTAATCAGAAAACTTCCGTCGTTATTTTCATAAAAATATTTTTATCGCTTTCTCAATCCGATGATAATTCCGCCAGGGGTCCACTAATGATTGTCTTGACGCATAAATATTCCCCTGTTAAAACGAATATTCCCCACCAATCGAATATTATATAACAACTTGCATGACTTTTGTAAAATTTATAAATATTACCTACAACTATAACATTATATCAAATTCATTTCATAATATTTAAAAATGATATTTATAGAAAAATCATCTTTATTAAAAAGTTGGGGTCTTACAACCTCCCCTTCTTATGAAATTTCACCCTCGAAATTAGGGTACGTACCTGGTATGTCGAAAAGGTAAGGATATCTTGATTTCATTTTAGATTCTAACTCCCAGGTCATTTCCTCAACATCGTGGTTTCTCCACAAAACTTTGACTTGAAGTATAACCTTGGAGCGTAGAATATGTTCCTTCTTATCTAAGATTTAAACAGGAACCTCTTCATACGTCAAATCTTCCGCTATTTTGTCCGGTTCTAACTCAATAATGTGGTTCGGTCTTCCACATATTTACGTAATATGGATATATGAAAACGCATGAACACGAGACATACTTGACAGAAAAGCGAGTTTATACACCACGCCTTCCTACTCGATCGAGGATTACAAATGGGCCAATGAATCAAGATCGAGCTTTCCTCTCTTTCCGGATCTCGTAACTCCTTTCCATGGAGCAACACGTAATAACACACATGATCCAATATCGAATCCCACGCCCTTTCGATGAAGATCAAGATAACTCTTTTGTCGATCTTGTGAGGTTTTTATACGTTGTCGTATCGTTTGAATCTTTTCCGTAGTCATACGTACCAACTCCGGTCCCAATAACGTTGCTTCACCCACCTTATCCCAACATACTGGAGAACGACACTTTTTTCCATACAATGCTTCGAATGGAGCCATGCCAATACTTGCTTGGTAGCTATTGTTGTAGGAAAACTCTACCAATGGTAAGAACTTGTCCCAACTTCCCTTGAAGTCAAGGACACAGAGTCTTAATAAATCTTCAAGAATTTGAATAGTCCTCTCTGATTGTCGGTCAGATTCGAGGATGATATGCTTACTAAATCGTAAGTCCGTGCCCATAGCTTTTTGTAAACTAACCCAAAATCGTGAAGTGAATCTTGGGTCTCAATCAGAAACTATGGATACTGACATACCATGTAGTCTTACAATCTCATTTATGTACATATGAGCAAGACGTTCAAGTGTATAAGTTTCTCGTATTGGTAAGAAATGAGCGAGACTTGGTCAATCTATCAACAATGACCCAAATTGCATCTATGACTTGAGAAACCTTGGGAAGACCAAAGAATTAAATCCATGGTAATGTGCTCCCACTTCCATTTTGGAATTTCAAGTGGTTGCAATGGACCTTTTGGTACTTGATGCTTCACTTGACTCGTTGACAAGTTAGACACCTTGAGATAAACAAATATTATCTCTCTTCATATTGCTCCACCAAAATGTATGACGAAGATCACGATACATTTTGGTACTCCCAAGATGGATTGCAAGCAAACGTGTTGTGCTACCCATCATGATTTTATAATTTAAATTAGGGTCGTTAGGAACACAAAGTTTGGAGTTGACTCGAAGTATTCCTTCTTCATCGATTTTTGCTTTCGGCATAGCACCTTCTTGCACTTTCTTCCTCATACGCATTAGCTCCAGATATGTAACTTGAGCAGCTTTAACTTTATCAATTAAAGTCGGTTTTACTCTTATATTCTCCATCATCACATGGGTCCCTGAAGTCTTTAACTCTATCTCCATCCTTTGCAAGTCACACAAAATGGGCCTTTGCGTTGTCAATATCGCACTCATACCCGCATATGATCTTCTACTCAATGCGTCAGCTACCACGTTCTATTTTCCAGGATGGTATTGGATGGTATGATCATAATCTTTCAACAGTTCAAGCCAACGTCGTTGTTGCATGTTGAGTTCCTTTTGAGTGAAGATATATTTGAGGCTTTTATGATCCGTAAAGATCTCCACTTTTTCCCCATACAAGTAATGCCTCTAAATTTTAAGTGCGAAAACAACAGCTGCAAACTCTAGATCATGAGTAGGATAATTCCTCTCATATTCTTTGAGTTGTCGAGAGGCATATGCTATGACTTTCCTATGTTACATAAGAACACATCCTAACCCTTTGCCCAAAGCATCACTGTAGATGACAAATCCCTCCGAACCAGATGGTATTGTTAGAACAGTCTTTGGAAATGAGTCTCCTCTTGAGTTCTTGAAAACTTTTCTCACATTCCTCGCTCCAACCGAATTTTGTATCTTCCGAGTCACCGAGTTAATGGAGTAGCGATTCGAGAAAACCCTTCTACGAATCTCCGATAATAATCACCAAGCGAGAAAGCTACGACTTCTATTATTCGATTTAGGTTGCTCTCACTTTGAATAGCTTCAATCTTTCACGGTCAATGTGATATTCCATGACTTGATACTATGTGCCCAATGAATGCTACTTCCTCAAGCTAGAACTTATATTTCTTCAACTTGGCATAAAGCTTATATTCACGAAGCTTTTTGAGTATCAGCCTCAAGTGTTGCTCATGATCTTCACGACTTTTGGAATAAATAAGGATGTCATCAATAAAGACAACCACAAAGTGATCTAAATATTCCTTGAATACTCGGTTCATCATATCCATGAAGGCAGTAGGAGCATTAGTCAAT
Source organism: Panax ginseng (assembly GCA_020205605.1). Lineage (NCBI taxonomy): Eukaryota > Viridiplantae > Streptophyta > Magnoliopsida > Apiales > Araliaceae > Panax > Panax ginseng. Next base: position 15,542,766 of record CM035130.1, read on the forward strand.
CCAAAGGACATGACTAGGAATTCATAATGCCTGTACCGAGTTCTGAAAGCCGTCTTTGGAATGTCATCGGTTCTAATCTTCAATTGGTGTGTGACACCCCCAAAATAGGTCCATTCCATCCAACCCATTCTGAGTCGCCAAATACATGGTACAGAAATAACTACAACTTTATTATTACAACATATAAACTGTGAGTTTAAATACAGATATTGCCATCTAGACAATATCCACACACAAATAAATTCCCATCATAATTATTGATACATTAATTTACAAAAATGGTGAGGACTACTAAACAACTCTCTCTAAACCTTCATTCCATACCCCGACTAAGTAATCGCTACATTCTCGCCTCTCCGAGAAGAAAAATGGAACAAAAAGGAAAAGGGTGAGCTCGACTAGCCCAAGAAAGAATATTATGACTAAGATAATATACAACAAATTATCGTTAGTCTTCAACAGGAAAAATATAATAGAATACAATAGACAACAAGTTTTAAATCAATATTCACAAATGAAATAATAATTCATTAGAAGAGTTAAGTAGAGAATGCAAACTACTATCTTCTATGTATGAATTTTAAAGTTCATCGCCTATTTTTATCCTCAGTAACATCAATCAATATATATCCGGGATCAAATATTCATCCTTGCACTACTGTGCCAAGGATATTCACCATTGGTCATGTTCATCTAAACATCTGCTCATCATTTTGCACTACGGCCAAAGATATTCATCGAAATCATTCATCTTTGCACTACGGGCCAAAGATATTCATCGAAATCATTCATCTTTGCACTACAGCCAAAGATATTCATCATAAATCATTCATCTTTGCACTACAGCCAAAGATATTCAATAATATCATCATTTACGATCGAGGATGATGAGAAATATTTTTTAAAAGAAACGAATCCAAGAAACAAAATGACAAGGATTAAGGATTAAGGATTCAGACTTTGTTTTATCCACGCCCAAAAATACCTCAAAAATAATCATAGTGGTGTAAAATTCAAGAATGATCAAAACACGGATACAATCAAAGCTAGTATCCACAATAGATATTTTGGACAAAAAGAAGAAATTTCATTTTTCTATGAATAGTGTCAGATTCGTGAATAGTGCCGTATACGTGAATAAGAACTCGACACCAAAAGATAGAAATTTCACAAAAAAAACATCTTCACGCTTTCGTGAATAAGACTCGTGAATAAGAACTCGTGAATAAGAACTCATGAATAAGAACCCCAACATGAAAAAGTTTCAAATTTGATAAAAACTTCAGATCAATATTTCAAAGATAATGATATTGAAGAAATAATATCATTACTGAAAAAAATAATATCCCTTACCTCGAAAGACAAGATTTAAGTTGAAACACCTGATATAAAGCTATGACTTGAACTTGCAATCAGATAGCAATACTCAAAGTATACTCAAAATACTCACAAGAATACGCCGATAATATATAGAGAGAGAAAACTTCAGCTTTAAAGTGATTTTCAATTCTAACCCAAGACCTATTTATAGGAAATCGCTTAACAACAAAAAGTTCGAAAATTTATTAAAATAATAATATATATATTAAAATTCTCTACGCACCTTCTTGAATCTGAAAATCTGCATTCAACACATTCAAATCACATGCTAGACCCACAAAAAAACGTTTTTCATATTTAAATTATTTTAAACTTCCAAAAATCAATTATTTCGGAGCTTCGGAACTTCAATAATTCACAATAAATAGCCCTTTTGCCAGAAAATTCAAATCTCGCGAGTTTTTATAGGAAATTCAATTCTCTACAACTTTGCAGAAGAAAGTTTTTCCAAATTCCAAACAGAAATTGGCCGAAATCCACAAATGGGCGATTTTACAGGCTATAATCAAATTTCAGTCAATAAATGGGGTCCACCGACATGTTTAACATGTTTTAAACATTTTTGGTAACAAAATACTCCTCCTCCACATATACTCATATATTCCAAATCCGTTGTAAAAAATATCACCATTATTATATTATTAAAATATAATAATATATATTTAAATGAATTATTTTATCAGAAAAAGATAAAATTTCAATTTTCAACAATTATCACATTAAAAATTTTCTCCATCTATATCCACATAAAATCAATATTTTCCTCATCATATGAATCAATAATTAATTATTCACAAATAATATTACGTAATCACAATATCGACAAATGACATAGCCCTCCTGTGAAAGAGGGGCTTTCCAATAAGAATTTCTCCTTCATCAAGCACAATTAGGTGACCAAACCTCTCCTTAGATGTAACTTTCTAGACATTGCCAATAATGTTATCTAATAATATTATTCGATAATATGAATTATTGGTTCGATAATGAAAAATATACCGTAATGACAATTATTAAAAACAACAATATAAAATATCAACGCAAAGAATTATTGAATCAATAAAATAAAATATCGAATAAGAATTATCGTAACCATTATTGAGTAAAGCCTTTCTAACGTAAGAATCAATAATTGGTGCAATACTGTGTCTTCTTTATCACAATAACGCCAGACATCGTGTTTTTAACCAACGGGTATTCCAACAAAGGTAAATTGAGAATAACTACGCCTGCTATTTTTAAACAACTTATTTTTGTCGTTTTCTTCTTCCAATCGCTTTCCGTTATGGGGCCCACACATGGTCGCTACTAAGTATTTAATATTCTCGACAATCATTTAATATTCCACGACCAAACGAATATTCTCCGAATAATAATGAATATTATATCACCACTTGCTTATTTAAAATATTTATGATTTTACCCATAACTAACCACATTAATCAAATCCACCCTTACTATTTCAAAATAATAAATAAAGGAAATTCTTTTTATTTAAAAAAATTTCGGTCTTATACGGTGATATCCTAACGAAGATCAATCAATTTTGAAAAGAATTTGGCTCCTCAAGAATCGGTCAAACAGGTCATCAATACGTGGCAATGGGTACCTATTTTTGATGGTGACATGATTCAACTCCCGATAATCAATACAAAGTCGCATACGCCCATCTTTCTTCTTCACGAATAGAACAGGAGAACCCCAAGGAGACGTACTAGGACGAATGAAACCGATGTCTAATAATTCCTGCAGTTGAGTCTTTAACTCCTGAGGTTCAATAGGAGCCATTCGATATGGGGTTTTGGAAATAGGTTTTGTACCGGGTTCAAGGTCGATACAAAATTCAATTTCACTCTCTAGGGGTAGTCCAGGAAGTTATTCAGGGAATACATCAAGAAATTTATTAACAATAGAGATATCATTCAAAACTGACATATTTTTGTTTAAATCCGTGACATGAGCTAAGAAAGTTTGACATCCGTTTTTTAATAAACGAATAGCTTTATGGCTTGAGATGACAGTAATTGATTTTAATGGTTTTGTTGCTTGAATTCGCATAATAGGTTGGTTAGAAATATGAAAGCTAACAACCTTACGAAAACAATCAATTTTTCCATGAAGAGTAGTTAACCAATCAATCCCTAGAATTACGTCAAATGCAAGTATTTTCAAAGAAATAAGATCGACAGGTAATGTGAGGGTACCGATTTAAACCAAACAAGACTTATAAACAGTGGATGTAATGAAGGTTTCTCCCAATGGAGTTTCAACAGATAAGTCAAAGTCCAATTTCTCCGAAGTCAAATTTAAACGTTGAGCGCAAGTAGAAGAAATAAAAGAATGGGTAGAACCGGTATCAAATAAGGTATATACTTCGCTAGAGTTTATGATAAGCTTACCCGTGATGACCTCGTTCAGGTTCCTTACTTTCTGGGAGGTCACGACAAACGCCTCCTTGAACTACCGGTTTTGTCTTGTCTCGGGACTACTTTGATGCCTTCATCCCAAATTGGACTTGTCTTCTGCACGACAAAAAATTGGGCCAGTGACCTTCTTCCACAATTGTAACATGCTTTGGATGGCATCGCGCAATTTGGACTGATGTGTCCCTCTCCTCCACATTTAAAGCATATTATAGGTGGTCGTTCTCCTTCCTTAACGACAGATGTGTCCCTCTACCTCTTTCATATGACGAATACTTTCAGGAAAGTACTTGTCATTGAACAGTTTCTGAAATATTTCCCAAGACATGTTGAGTCACGGTTGGTCGGTACGCTTCACTTGATTCCCACCAAGAATCGCCTCTCCACTAACATAAAGGTGGCGAATGGAACCTTCTGTTCCTCCGTGCATCCCAAGAATCGAATATCTTGGTAATTTGCTTGACCCACATTTTCGCCCTTTAATCGGATCGGGTTTTCCCGGAAATTTGGTGGTCCCAACTCCTTGAACTTCTTGGTCAGTGATGCATCACCGCTTCTACTCACTTCACCCGTATTTTGTACACGAGTCTCCCTCGTCTGATTTTGCATGAACTGCAAAAAGCTTCTAAACATTCCATAGTTCATTGTTTGCTCGGTAGTGTTGTTTACAGGAGGAATATTGCCTTCCTGTTGCACATTCTCCTGGTTTGTGACTAAAGGTTGTTCCACAGTCTCATACACTCTATTGTTAACGTTCTCAGCAGTCATTCTTAAATACTACCATAAAACAAGGGTTAATTAAGCAAATTAACATATCACATAATATCCCTATATTATGACCAACCAACAAATAAGCTTAGATAGGACACACTAGCAAAGGATTTACTCATCTCTCCCCTCCTAGTTCTATTCCCCGATCTCCGCTAGAGATCATATCCCTAAGCTTTGATACCAACTGTAACGCCCCCAAAATAGGTATACAACACCCATTTTGAGTCACCAAATACATGGTACAGAAAGCAAAATACAACTTCAATAATACAATTGTCGTGCAAAATACGACAACACATACTGTGAGTTTAAATACAAATATTATCTTCTAGACAATATCAACACTCAAATAAGTCCTCATTACAATTATTCATACACTATTTTACAGAAATAGAGAGGACTGCTAAAACATCTTTCTAGAACCATCACTCCATACCCCGACTCAATCCTGCTATGTTCTCACCTCCTGAGAAGAAAAATGGAACAAAAAGGAAAAGGGTGAGCTCAACTAGCCCAGTAAAGAATATTATGACTAAGATAATATACAACAAATTATCATTAGTCTTCAACAGAAAAAAAATCTGATAGAATATAATAGACAATAAGTTTTAGATCAACAAATGCAGCGAAAACAACAATCCATTAGAAGAGTCACGTAGAGAAAGAATTCTACTATCTTCTATGATTTAAAAGTCCATCATAAACATTTTATCCATGTAACATCAATCAATATACATCTTTAATCAAATATTCATCTTTGCACTACAGGCCAAAGATATTCATTTATATCACCAGTTGGTCATGTTCATCTCAACACCTGTTCATCTTTGCACTATGGGCCAAAGATATTCATCAGTTAATCATTCATCTTTGCACTACAGGCCAAAGATATTCAATAATATCATCATTTAAGACTGAGAATGATGAAAAATATTTTAAAGAAAACGAATCCAGTGAGACAAAAGGACAAATATTAGGGATTCGTATAACAGTTTATCCAAGATCAATAATACTTCATAATAATCAATTGTGAAGCAGAATTCAAAAATAAAGATCAAAACATGGATACAATCAAAGATAGTAACCATAATAGACATCTTGGACAAAAAAAAAATTATTTTTCTATGAATAATAGTCTTGATTCGTGAATAAGACCAGTATACGTGAATAAGTCACCGTATCACGTGAATAGTAATCTCGACATAAAAAGTTCCAAATTTGATCAAAAAATTCAAACCAATATTTCGGCATAATAATATTAAAGAAAATAATATTATTTAAGAAGAAAATAACATCCCTTACCTCAAAATAACCGTACTTCTGACTGAATTTTGGATATAGTGCTGAAAGAAACTTGCACCGTATAGCAACACTCAAAATCAAAATACTCACAAGAATACGTTCGATAATATAGAGAGAGAAAGAGAGAAAACTTGTTTCTGGTGTGATTTTCAATTCTAACTTAGCCCTCTATTTATAGAAAAATGTTAGAACGTCATAGGAGACTAAAATAATATTATTATTACAAATTTCTTACGCATGCCTAACTTTGAACAAACTTCAGGCCAGCCACCTTTGACCCAAATTAGCAGCCCACATGTGTTAAAACACAAGTGGGTCCCACCCATAAATTAATAAAAATTATTTTATTTTCCATAAATTCAATAATTCATAGAAAATAGCATGTTTATCAGAAAAATACGAATTTTATGTCTATTCCACACGAAATCGAATTCTCTACAACTTTGTAGCTTTGAGTTTTTCCAAATTCCAAACAGAAAATATCCGAAATCCACAAACGGATGATTTTTAATACCTCCATTTCGATAAAATACTGATAAAATACCTCAGCATTAATTCCTTCATTTATAACCACATAAATAAATTCATCATTTATATCCGCATCAAATAAATATTTCCTTATCATATAAATTAATAATTAATTATTCACAAATAATATTACAGAATCACAATAATGGCAACCAGGCAGTTCCCAGGAAAGAGGGGGCTTTTCAATAAGGATTTCATTTCTCCTTATTGGCGCGCAATTAGGTGACCAAACCTCTACTTGACAGAACTTTCTAGACATTGCCAATAATGCTTATCTAATAATATTATTCAAATAATATGAATTATTAATCTGATAATGGGAAATATTGTGCGATGACAATTATCAAAACAACAATAATATAAAATATCAACGCAACAATTATTGAATCAATAAAATAAAATATTGAACAAGAATTACTCGTAATAATTATTAAGTAGTGGCCTTCTTACATAAAAATCAATAATTCAAAAATACTTGTGCAATACCGCAGTGCCATCGTACACCACGCCAGACATCAGATTTTAACCACCGTGTAACCCAACAAAGGTTAATCTGTAATAATTACGTCATTATTTATAAAAACTCATACTTTATCGCTTTCTTTCATCCGATAATTATCCTCATTATGGGCCCACGAATGGTCATACCAAATCAGCATAAATATTCTCTAACAACAAGAATATTCTATGACCAAACAAATATTCCCCGACAACAATGAATATTTTATAACCACTTACTTATTTTGCAAAATTTGCACATTTCACCCATAACCAAAGTATTATATCAAATTAACACCTTATTAATTTAGAATAATGGATAGAGGAAAAAAAATTCAATTTTATTTATAATAAGTTGGGGTCTTATATTGTTGATCTGCTTTATCCACGTCTCCGCCTTAAGTGATTTGGCTCTCCAAAAACTCCTAAATGGTCCCAATTCTTGAACCGCTAATGGACGGTGGCCAGATTCGAGAGTTGCCAGTGTTTCCACCTGCATTTTGGATAGGAGCCGCTCTTACCTGATGTTTCATGAATTGCATAAAGCCTTTGAACATTCCATCGTTCATCATCTGGTCCGCGTTGTTGTTTGCCTGAGTATTATCGCCTTCCTGATGCACATTATCCTGATTATTGATCTGTGGAGACTCAACGGTCTCCTGTGCTCCATTGATGTTTTCAACATTCTCAGATGTCATTTTCAAATATTGCCACAAAATAAGGGTTAATTAAAATATCACATATTATCCCTATACTCTGACCGACCAATTAAATACCAAATAAACTTAGGTAGGTCATACTAGCGAAAGAATTCTCCGTCTCTCCCCTCCTAGTTCTTGTCTCACATCTTAGCCAGGGATCATATCCCTAAGCTTTGATACCAACTGTCACATCCCCAAAATAGGTATACATCACCTATTCTGAGTCGCCAAATACATGGTACATGATACAAATACAATCTTAAATATACAACATGAGCTGTGAGTTTTAATACAAATATGTCTTCTAGACAGTATTAAAACTCAAAATAAGTCCTCAATACATTTATTAACACACTATTTAATAGAATAGTGAGGACTACTAATGCTATCGTTCTGACCGTCACTCCGCTCCCCGACTAGTCCTCTCGCTACGCTCTCATTTCACAAGAGAATAATGAAAGTAAAAGAGTGAGCTCAACTAACCCAAAGAAGAAATATTATGACTAAGATAATGCGAGAATAAATTATCATTAGCCTTCAACAATGTTAAACCGATAAAATACAATAGACATCAAGTTTAATCTGCAATGAATAAGTAATCCATTAAAAGAGTCAAGTAGAGAATAAAATCTACTATCTTTTATGATTTAAAAGGTTTTTCATCACTTTTATCAATCGAGACTCAAATTTTAATAAATAAACCACATCATCCTCGCACTACTGACCAAGGATATTCATTAAGTATCACAACCATAATTATCCATACCTACGGGCGAGGATATTCATGTATTCATCAATGGTCATGATCATGCCAACAACTGCTCATCAATGCACTACGGGCCAATGAGAACTTTTACCACATCATTTGTAACATTACTACCATGATTATACCGAATAATCCTCGGTCATGATTATACCGAATCCATCTATGCACTACACGATGCCACGATGACTTTCAACATAATATAAACATGAGAATGATGACAATGATATAAGAATTCAATAAAACAAGTTCAAGAATTAATTTATCCAGAACCAATAACGTCCAAATTGTCAACATGATACCGCTTTGTGGGTAAAACTCAAAATGCTCGTAAGAATATTTTCATGAAAAGATATTTGGATGAAGCACAAATATCAAGGATATTCCACTAATTTCATGGAGTATAAAAGCCAAAACTTTAACCAACCGAGTATAATAAAGAATGGAATAACAAAAGAAATCACCAGAATGTGATAGATCATTGCATACAAGTTATTCCAATGTAATAATAAATAATGGAACCGGTCACGCGTAACGCATAAACAAGATATTCCAACAAAATAATAAACAATGTAATCCGGTCATGCATAAACGCATGTAGACATGATGTTCCAACAGAATAATAAATAACGAAACAGTCATAAATGCGTAGTAACGCATGCATACATGATGTTCCAACAGAATAATAAATAACGGAACCATTTCATGCGTAATTTACGTAAAGGATGTTCCAATGTAATAATAAAGAATGGAATAATGTAAGAATTTCACCATGTATGCGATGCTTGGCATGAGACAAAGTTATTCCAACATAATAATAAAGAATGGAATAATGTAAGAATTTCACCAAGTATGCGGTATTGACATGTATGCAGTTATTCCAACATAATAACAAAGAATGAAATAATGAAGTTCTCTTCATGAAGACGAAAGAAAGAAATAATACCCACTTCATCAGTAAAAGAAGAGTATTCCAATTGGACGAGAGATATTCTTGAAGAAAACTTGCACTACGCCAAAGCTTCTTAAAACTCTAAAGAAATACACTCAAGATTATAGAAGAATTCTCCAACTTCGGTGTGGTTTTTAATTCTAACTAAGCATCCTATTTATAGAAAAATAGAAAGGATACTATCTTTGACTATGCAATAAAATATAATATATTCTATTTATAATCAAATAAAACAAAACTTTATAAAAAGTATTCATTTTTATATAAAAAAGATTTTACTATGCAAATACTATGCAGCACTATGCAAAAATACTATGCATAATAAAATATAATATATTCTAATTATTGTCTAATAAAACGAATAACTTTATAAAAGTATTCTTTTTTATATAAAAAGATTTTACTATGCAAAATACTATGCATAATAGAATATAATATATTCTAATTATTGTCTAATAAAACAAATAACTTTATAAAAGTATTCTGCTTTTATATAAAAAACTTTTACTGCTTTTATTACATTAATAATACTAATAGAACAAAATTTATATATATATATTTATATATAAACTTACGTGACTTCATAAAAAGACACCTCAATATATCTAACAACATTTATCATTATTATTATAATTCACAATATTAATTGACCAGGTCGTTCCTGTGAAAGAAGGGCTTTCCAATAAGAATTTCTCCCTATTGGCGCCAATTAGGTGACCAAACCTCTCCTCGGCGTAACTTCTGACATCGTTAATATTGCAAATAATAATATTAATAACTCTGTCATCTCAATTATTGATTTAATAATATATAAAATATTGACAATAATTGAATCAAATAACGTGAGATACTATGCAACATTCTATCAAGCAATAATTGAACAAAAGCGAGTGATTTCTCACGTAAGCATCAATAATCAATATCGTATTTATTTGTGCAACCACGCCAGACATCGTATTTTTACTACTAGAGTAGTTCAACAATTTTAATCGTAAAACTTCCGTCGTTATTTTTATAAAAATATTTTTGTCATTTTTTAATCCGGCTAATAATTCCGTTGTGGGGTCCACTAATGATTGTCTTGCCGTCATTTAATATTCCCTCGTTAAAACGAATATTCCCCACCAATCGAATATTATATAACAACTTGCGTACTTTGTAAAATTTATAAATATTACCTACAACTATAACATTATATCAAATTCATTCTATAATATTTAAAAATGATATTTATAGAAAAATTATCTTTATTAAAAAGTTGGGGTCTTACATATACTGTGAGTTTCAATATAAATATTGTAACGTATATAATACGACAATATTCATATTCAAATTATTACAATGTCATATAAAATACAACAACAAATATTTCAAGTCCTCAAAAGAACACGAGAAGATTTATGTCCTCCTCATTCTAATGGGGTGCATTTTTGACGCTTTCAAATTCGGGTTCACATCACCCTATTTGGTTTACCAAAATCAATTATTAAATGACGTATAAAATACACCACCCGTATTTTAAGTCCTCAATACAATTATTGTTACATTGTTTTATAATATATTGAGAAACTTCAACAGTATCGGACCGTCACTAAATTCCCATGTTATCCCCGCTAGACCCATCTACAATCTTATTACTTTAAAGGAATTGTGAAGCAAAAGAGTGAGCACAAATAGCCCAGTAAAGAATATCACGACTTAAGATAATTAAATTATCAATAGCCTTCATCAGTAATAAATCAGATATTTAGAACATATGGTAGATAATAAAAGTTTTCAACCATAATTGCAGCGGAATCAACAATCCATTAGAATAGTCAAGTAGAATATAATGTCTACTATCTCCTCAAAATTAAAAGTCCATCATTAATGTTTTATTCATGTAATACCAATCAACAGCTATTCGTTGTACCCAAGACAAATAAAAATTTTATCACCTGTCTTTACCTAAAACATCAAATATCATGGTTATACCAATTCACAGTTTATGTTTATAATCATGTCATTAAATTCATCTTTGCACTCCGGTCCAAAGATATTCAAATGTAACATCAATGGTCATGCCAATCAACATTCCATCTTTGCACTACGAGCCAAAGATATACAACTGTAAAACCAATGGTCATGTCAATCTACAATCCATCTTTGCCCTACGGGCCAAAGACATACAACTGTAAAATCAATGGTCATGATCAAACCAATCAAAATTTCATCTTTACACATCTGGCTGAAGAGAACCGATGATCATGATCATGTCAAACAACAATCCATCTTTGAACTCAGACCAAATAGAAATTTCACCACAATGATTATAATAATAATAATATATATGATGAATGGACATAAATAATTAGAATAATAAGATAAAATAGATCTTAGTGATTTTCAACTTAATTATCCGAAGTCCAAATTGTCAACATGATATTCAGAAAATTGATTAGAATTCTTGATAAAATATAAAGTTCAAGTAAATGTAGAGTTCCCGACTAAAATATAATAACTTAAAACCGAATAAAAAGATTAAGGTCAAGATATTAGATGAAGCAGAAACTATTAAGGATATTCTAATCAATTCAGAAATACACTTAAACCGTATAAATTAGCATTCTCCGGTGCCACGTCAGCATTCAGGCGAATTTTTTGGCTGAAAATTTTTTTATGGTCACTTTTATTTACTTAATTGTACTTGAAATATGCTAATGTAAAGTTTTAAATATTAGAATCATAAGTATAAAAAATGTCATATTTCAAAGAATATAAGTGTATTTAACTCAAATAAAAATAAAATACAGCTACCCCCATTCCATTCACAAGAGTTTTATTCGACTCTTTTAAGTATTCATAGTTAGTGTCTCATAAATACAATCATCATTAAAACAATTATCAAAGAGTCATGCTATGCTATGCAATGTTATGTATTGCGAGAGTTTCTATTATCGAATTACACGTATACCAATACATAAGATTGAATATAATTAAAAAATTAACTTATTATATTAAATAGATCGTTAAAATATTACTAATTATAATTATTTATATAAAAAATTGACATTTAAAATTACAAGATATATGATTATCCATCACCAAAAGTACCAACAAAATTAACAAGGTTCCAACTATGGTTTACTCATATGTCATTAGACGTGGCAGCTTTTGAGACTACTCATTTCGAACCCAAAAATTAAAATCCCTAGGCTCCACTAATTATCATATTTATTGTCTTTAAACTTTAAAATAAAAGCATATTAATTTTAAAATTTTAAAATTTCTTAAATGCAACTTATAATGTTAAAAAAAAACTATATCTATAATATTTTAATAACCGATTAATTTACTTGAATTCTCCTATTTATAAGAAATCTCATAATGGAACGAGAGAAAAAAAACATATTAGGTGATTCAAGTTCCATGTCATGCTTCAAAAAATAACAATCCATATGCCATGTATAAGAAAAAAGAAATAAATAAAAAAAATCATATGCTGCATAGATTTGGAAGGCGGATGTATCGTTTATAATCATTCAAATCTATTTATAGACATTTTTAAAAGACAAAAAAAATGTACTTTTTGAAAGTGTTTATAAGCACCTTTTTATGATGATAAGTAAAAATATCAATTTGGTAATTCTGCGTATAGTCCGGATCTTAACTTCATCCCTTATTCAATTTATCTGAGTTCACCCTCCTTTAGCGACGGACCCGACGACGTTATATATTGTCCGTCGCTAAAAATATAGACGACGGTTGCATAATTGAACCGTCGTTGAGTCCGTCACTAAAGGGGGTGAGCTTAAGATCCGGACCGATTCTGCATATATGCAACAATCAAATAAACAAGTTTGACTAATTATATTATTATTTTTATTCCTATTTTATTACTTTATCACTATTTTATTATTATATACTATGCAAATTTTATAATACCAAACAATTTTTAGTTTAACTCTTTCTAAATTATTTTTTATTAAAAAAATAATATTTTTTATTAAAAAAATTGTGACGCCCCCAAAATAGGTCCATTCCATCCAACCCATTCTGAGTCGCCAAATACATGGTACATAATAACTACATCTTTATTAATACATTTGTCGTGCAAAATAATACACAACATATATATATCATGAGTTTAAATACGAGATATTGTTGTCTGACAATATCCACATCCACATACAAATAAATTCTCATCATAATTATTGATACATTATTTTACAACAATGGTGAGGACTACTAAACAACTCTCCCTAGAACTTTCATTCCATACCCCCACTCTTCATTTGCTATATTCTCGCATCCCGAGAAGAAAAAATGGAACAAAAAGGAAAAGGGTGAGCTCGACTAAATTTCAAGAAAAAGAATATTATGACTAAGATAATATACAACAAAATTATCGTTAGTCTTCAACAGGAAAAATATAATAGAATACAATAGACAACAAGTTTTAAATCAATATTCGCAATGGAAATAATAATTCATTAGAAGAGTTAAGTAGAGAATGCAAACTATTATCTTCTATGTATGAATTTTAAAATTCATCATCAATATTTTTATCCTCGTAACATCAATCAATATATATCGGAATCATATATTCATCCTCGCACTACAAAGCCAAGGACATTCACCAATTAGTCATGTTCATCTAAACACTGCTCATCTTCAGCACTACGCGCCAAAGATATTCATCGAAATCATTCATCTTTGCACTACTGCCAAAGATATTCATCGAAATCATTCATCTTTGCACTACAGCCAAAGATATTCATCGAAATCATTCATCTTTGCACTACGGGCCAAAGATATTCATCATAACTCATTCATCTTTGCACTACAAAGCAAAGATATTCAATAATATCATTATTTAAGACCGAGGATGATGAAAAATATTTTAAAGAAACGAATCCAAAGGAAACAAAATGACAAGGATTAAGGATTAAGGATTCGTACTTTGTTTTATCCACGTCCAAAATACCTCAAAAATAATCATAGTGGTGTAAAATTCAAGAATGATCAAAACATGGATACAATCAAAGCTAGTATCCATAATAGATATTTCGATTTAAAAAAAAATTTTCATTTTTCGATGAATAGTCTTAGTATTCGTGAATAATGTCAGATATCGTGAATAATGTCGATACGTGAATAAGAATCTCGACACCAAAAGTTCCAAATTTGATAAAAACTTCGGATCAATATTTCAAAGATAATGATATTGAAGAAATAATATCATTACGAAAAAAAAAATAATATCCCTTACCTCGAAGACAAGAGATTTAGTTGAAACACCGAGATATAAAGCTATGACTTGAACTTTCACCGTATAGAAATACTTAAAGTATACTCAAAAATACTCACAAGAATACGCCGATAATATAGAGAGAAAACTTCAGATTTACGTGTGATTTTCAATTCTAACCCAAGACCTATTTATAGAAATCGCTTAAAACACCAAAGCGAAAATTTAATATAATATTATTATTTATAATAATAATTCCTACGCACACCTTGAATCTGAATTTCAAAGAACTTGTCATGTGTTAAATGAGGGAACCAAATGAAAAAAACGTTTTGTAAATAAAATATTTTAAACTTCCAAAATCAATTATTTTGAGCTTGAACTTCAATAATTCACAATAAATAGCCTTTGCCGGAAAATTCAAATCTCGCGAATTTTTATAGGAAATTCAATTCTCTACAACTTTACGTAAGAAAGTTTCTCCAAATTCCAAATGCAAAAATGACCAAAATCCATAAACGAGCGATTTTTCAAAGTATAATCAAATTTCGACCAATAAATGGGTCCACGTACATGTTTAACATGTTTTAAACATTTATTGCAACAAAAATACTCTTCCTCCTCGTATACTCATATATCCCACATTCGTTGTAAAAATATCACCATTATTATATTATTAAAATATAATATTATATATATATAAATGAATTATTTTATCGTAAAAAGATAAAATTTCAATTTTCAACAATTGTCACATTAAAAATTTTCTCCATCTATATCCACATAAAATCAATATTTTCCTCATCATATGAATCAATAATTAATTATTCACAAATAATATTACGTAATCACAATATCGACAACCGGCAGCCTTCCTGGAAAGAGGGGCTTTCGAATAAGAATTTCTCCTTCTTGGCGCATGAATTAGGTGACCAAACCTCTCTCCTTGATGTAACTTTCTAGACATTGCCAATAATGTTATCTAATAATATTATTCGATAATATGAATTATTGGTTGGATAATGAAAAATCTTGTGTAATGACAATTATCAAACAACAAAGAATATAAAATATCAACGCAAAGAATTATTGAATCAATAAAATAAAATACCGAATAAGAATTATCGTAACCATTATTGAGTAGTGGCCTTCACGTAAGAATCAATAATTGGTGCAATACTGTGTCTTCTCATGTGCAATAACGCCAGACATCGTGTTTTAACCATCGGGTATTCCAACAATTAGAATCAGTGAATAACTACGCCAGTTATTTTTAAACAACTTATTTTTTTCGCTTTCTTCCTCCAATCGCTTTCAGTTATGGGGCCCACACATGGTCATACTGGGTGCATTTAATAATATTCTCGACAATCATTTAATATTCCACGACCAAACGAATATTCTCCTCCAATAATGAATATTATATCACCACTTGCTTATTTAAAATATTTACATGATTTTACCCATAACTAACCACATTAATCAAATCCACTCTTACTATTTCAAAATAATAAATAAAGGAAATTCCTTTTTATTTAAAAAAAATTCAGGGTCTTACAAAAATAATATTTTTTTTTGATAATTCTATATAAAAATCATTATTATAAATTTCATAATCGTTATAAATTTCATAACCATTATTTTTATCGTCACTATATCTATGGCGACACGATATAGCGACACTTGGTATGAATTTCCTTTACTAAACATAAATTTCTCCCAACTCTCCCGCACACTACATACTACTCTCTTCATTCCTAAATAAATGATGTCATTATATACATACAATTTTTTAAGAGAATAAATTATTTATTTTCTTATATCACCCTTACCTTCTCTCATTGTCCCAAGATATTCTCACCCTTAGTATTAATAGTTTTCAACTTTCCATAAAGGAGTAGTGATGTAATTTTACACAGATTTTTATTATAAAATGATACTATTAAATGACTTTCTTAATTCATGTGTAAAAATCTTAAACAACACTTATTTAGGAATGGACGGAGTACATAGCAATAGCGTCACTAAAATTTGCTCTAAAAACAGAGCCAATTCCTCTCTCCAAAGCATCTAAAATCCTATCTAACTTCGTCTCCGTTCATAGCGGAGCTTCAGAAGCTGTAGGTGTTTGCCTCAGGCGCGCCTCCACTTCCTTCACCGAGTTAACTCAGTTCCAGAAAGATATCAAATTCCATCGAAAACATCGGAATGAAAACCCAGAAAAGAAATTAGGGAAAATTGAAGAAGATTGTTTGAGAAAGAGAGAGAAGAAAAGGAAGAGTCAAAAGATTGAAGATGAAGGGGCATTTGATTTGGGAGAGCAGCTTGGATTAAAGAAGAAGAAGAAGAAGAGGAGGAGGAGAAGTTTAGGTAATGATTAAGAGCTGTGACTTTATTTTAATTTTTGAATTATTTTTGTCAGTATTGGTATTTTTTGATGATGAGTGAGGGAGTTTTTCTGTTTGAAGGATTGATGAGCTAGTGATTCATTGCAATGCCAGTGAATTGTGTTATTAATGTTATGTCTTTTTTCTTGGAACAATTGTTGGAAGTGATGCGATTTTGTTTCTATTGCAAATTAGTAGTATTATGTATTATCTAGAAGCTGATAAGATAATGGATTAGTGCAGATTGAAACAAGAATAAGAATACATAACAGATAGAAGATTAGTAGCACCTTTTGGAAAATGATTATTAGTTGATTGAATATATCCACACATTTTTGTTTCTCTACATTTTTATTATACAATTGAAGAAGAGTGTTATTCTATTTTTACTCCATTGCTTGATTGAAGTAGAAGTCGTAATTAACAACTTAATAAATCTCAAATGGGTATTGTGGCACTATTGAACTGGTGCAGTTCTCTTTACTTTTCTAAAATTAGCTGTTAGTAAGCTTAGTATTCCCTGATGTGTTGGGATATTCCGCTGTAAAACATTTTAATGCACATCTTTAGTGTGAACTAGAGTTATGGACCCAGAACGAACTATTACTAAGTGAAGACAACAAACTCTCAATGCCATTGAGTTGTACGATATACATACTGATGTATTGATCATAGTAAGTAAATTAACATATAATATCAAATATAGTGAATTGGCAGAGTTTTCTCTTTCACCATAAAGTCATCTACTTTAGAATAGTTAAAAAGCTTAATGGTTGTTCTTTCTAGCTCCACAGACCTTGATCTCCTTCCATCTCTTGACTTTCTTGTCCAGTTTTCACACAAGACATACTAATGTTCACATCTACAAAACCATTATTAACCAAACTAACTTGCAACTTATTAAGATAACCTGAACTAGGAGAGAGGATGTTTTGTGGGTAAATTTTTATCAGTCTATTGGTTATGCGGATATGTATTCGCAAGGCTGGCTGAACTCTAAAGTTGGACTTCGATAATTTGCTTTCTGAGGTCCCTCAGACATTGTTTCCTTTTAGTCTAAATGTACAATTTTCTTAACTGTTGTGCCGCATGTTATGCTAGAGCTTATTAATGGGCCCGGGCAACCCAATTCATTCAAGCCTGTAAAATTTTGATATTTTTACTTTAGCCCCTCAAGGTTTATGTGTATATATAATACTCTTTCAAAAGAATTAGAAAACTCCCTCTATTTCAAATATAAGTCATTTTTGTTTTTTTAAGTCAATTTTGAACATGGACAAATTCGTAAATATGCCACGGTTTATTTTAATTTCTTTATGCATATTAAGGTTGGAAATGATTAAAAAAATAGAGAAAAATAAGATTATGTTCCACAAAAGGAGCTCAATTTACAAATCTACAAATGTTAACAAAATATTTTTATTTCATGTTTATTCTTAAATTTATTCTCTCCTTTTGTGGGTTAGTGATAAAAGTAAAAAGTAATCAGAATCTACCTTTAACATCTAATCATAAAAACTAATCAGAATCTACCTTCTACTTAGAAGGTGCTTTACCCTAACTAAGATATCATATTTGTCTCTCGTTAAGCAAGGGGCAGGAGTGAAAGCAAAGAAACATGAAGAAACTAAGTTTTGGACCAAAAGCGAAAATGTCCAAAAGAAAGGTTAGAAATGGAGGAAAGTTTCAGAATCCTTGCTTATTTCTAAAAGTTTCCGAATCCTTACTTTTGAGTATGTGAAGAAAAGAATGGTATGAAAGAACTACTATAAAGTAATAATAGCATTGATCAGTTCCAATTGGCACTAATTTCCTTTTTATTTTTTCTTCTCCAAAAATTTAGCTCGAAAATGAGGAATTCTAGAGGACTATGGATCTTTGTAGTTCATCTTCTCTTTCTTGGGTTGGGTTCAGAGATTTTCACATCAGTAAAAAGCGCAAGACTCCCCATTAAAGAGAAGGTATATGACTTCCTCAATTTCATAATGTTTAATTTTTCATTCCCTATTGTCTAATTTTCTTCTCTCGATTTTGTATTTTTTTCTTCATAATTATGCAATATACCCTTTAAGAAAAAAATATTGAAAAGTATTTGTTCTGAAGATTATATATGTAAAAGAAAAGTCTCAAGTCAAATGGGATTCTATATTCTAAAGATTATCACCATTGCAACATGTATTTATTTGTATTTTCCCTTTCTATCCTATATCCTAATTTCGTGGAAATTATTTGGTCATGACATTGCAGGGAAATTGTACCTATGCAGTTACAATAGAAACAACCTGTACCAAGGGTGCCGGTACCTCCAATCATGTTAGCTTGAGATTTGGGGACACAAAATTGAACGACATTGTGGTGCGTCACCTCAACTCCAAGCACTTAAGGCAGCTCGATCCATTGGAGCCACAAGTTCTTGATGACATTCCTAGAAAACCATTTCAACCATGTATGGTAGATCAGTTCCAAGTTACTGGACAATGTGTGGAATCGCCCATTTGCTACCTATACCTAAAACTAACCGGAAATGATGATTGGAGGCCGGGCTTCGCGCAAGTCCGGGCATTAGAAGGGTCCCATCTCAGCTCGGATTATTTCTATATTCGTCGATATGTGCCTAGGCATGTCTGGCATGGTTCCGAGATGTGTGAGACTGAGGTTACTCCTTTTGGGATTAAGCATAAGAGGAAGGTATTTGCAAAGAAACTTGCTTAACCATTTTTATGCCAGTGTAATATAGGACAGCAATCAATTTGGATTGATCTTTATAATTTGATTGACAAAATAAAAATGTATTAGATATTTCTTAATATTATGATTTTTTTCACGATTGATCATTGTCAGATCACTATATGTGCATTCAATAGCTTTGCTTTGAGCCTCTCAATAGGGTATTTTATCTTATGGTTGTGACTTGTGTGGTCTTCACTCTTCTATATTGAATGATAGACATCTCTTACCCTAGCATACCAAAAAAAGGGGGGAAGAGAGGAGGTGGGTGTGGAGGATTGAACAGAAAAACAAACTGCTATTCCCAAAGTTGTGACTTTCATCAATTTGATCGTTTTTTCTAGAGATGTTATGATATTGTATGAGAATCAATATTTCCACAATGTATTTTGATATTTTTATATTATTTTGTTTATATAAAAGTGGAACTCACTGTATGTTCATATAAAAGAAGACAACGTGAAAATATCAAAATTAATGTAAAAATATCATTTCTCTATTGTATTGTTTGTGCCCACCTAAACATATAAGCAAAAAGGTGATTTGATAGAATATTAACTATTACTCTCTTACATAAAAGACTAGTAATTATCCGTGCCTGAAGGCACGACGTAACAAAAAAATAGATTAAAATTAGAAAAATACTATATTACCTAAATACTCTTTTCAACTTAAAATAACTTACAATCAGACATAACAATTATCATAATTTACCACACTACCACAATAATTAATTTTCCTTTAAAAATAGATATCATGAAAAATATAAACTTGTCCACAAAACATACAATCATCAATAACAATTATTATAATTCACTTTACACTACCAATAATTATTATTATTATTATTATTATTATTATTATTATTTTGTTGTTGTTATTATTATTATTATTATTATTATTGTTGTTGTTGTTGTTGTTGTTGTTGTTAGTAGTAGTAGTAGTAATAATAATAGTATTATTATTATAATAATAATTATTATATTATAATTATTGTTATTTTGAATTAAAATTAGAATGAATCTGAACTGTCTTTGTGCTTTTCCTACCAATTCAATTAAAATGAATCAATCTTTATTATATAGATTACTGTTACTATTACTATTATAATAATAATAATAATTATTATTATTATTATTATTTGTTTGTGTGTGAAAAAGAGAGAGAGCAGCAAAGATTTTGTGTGTGAACATGAGAGAGGGTAGGGTGTAGGGTTGAATTTGATTTGGACGGGAAGAAATATGAGCCTTTAGATTAAGTTGGAAGGATCGAGTTAGAATGAATCTGAGAACTGCTTTTGTCTTTTTGTCGAATGAAAGATTTAAAATAGGTTCTGTTTTATTATATAGATTTTACAAGTCTATTATACACCCTCTGTACTCATGAGGATGAGCAAAATATAAATTTCACAAATATTAAAAAAAACATAAATAAAGAAAATAGAGTAAATAAAATTCTAAACTTTTTCTTAATGGTCATTCTTATGGAGAGAAAAATAATTGTACTCATCTTTTTGGAGGAGGAATATATATATATATATATATATATATATATATATATATATATATATAAAACAAATAGTTCTCTCCTACTTTTAAAGTTCGACTTGCTGCTCAGCTTCTTCCGCAATAAATGATTCCTCCGTCATACTATTTTGACCCTTTTGGGTAATAGTATTTCTTGTGTATATGTTTTGAAATTCAATTACAAACAATTAAACTTATAGCCATTGGAGCTTTAGTAATTTCTTTGAAGTTTTTGGGGCTAAAAAAATAAAATAAAATTGTAAAGGTTAATTTTTTAGGAAACTGATAAATTCACGACACAAAATGATATCACATAAAAATCGTCGCTACAGATCTTATAACAATAATTTTTATAGTCGCTTATATTTTTTATATAAAAATATCAAAAAAGTGTGACAATAAACTCACTCAAAAACTTTTGTAGAGCCAATAAACTCTTTCCAAAGCTTATGTTTTAAAAATCAGAACGGTGATTTGGTCCTGTTAAATTAATTCGGTCAAAAAATGGGACTGAACTGGTACATCACGGTCAGATCAGTAATTTAACCTGTAAAATTGATCGAATTAACGCAGTGAATCAATTTTCTTCTTCTTTTCCGAATAAAATTTTTGTACTAATTTTTCCCCTAGTATATCTATATATGAGGTGGAAGTAGAATTATAAAATTGACCCATTATATCAAATACATCTTAAAATATTAACAACTTTAGTTATCTACATAATTAGCAATAAAAAAATTCACATAAAAAATCACAAGATATATCATTTCTTTTTTTTAATTTTATATTAAAATAATCACTACAACTCCTTTTTTTATATTAAAATAATCACGACAATTCATTTTAGAACACTACCATAATTCATTCACTTAATAAGTTTTTCGACATTCACCATAATTCCATCCATCTGATAACTTTTTTCGAGAAAAGTGGGAGTGGGAGTGGGAGTGGGCATGGGCCGATCCAACTTAGGTGCAATGAGGTGAATTAACTCATTGAATTTTTACGGGTTAATCATGTATATCTCCTCATTCTACAATTTGATTATTCCATTGCTATTAAGAGTTCATCACTAGGCTCCTTGATGTATGTGCCGAATCATTTGATGAACTTAATCAACTCAATACTTAAATTTATTATTCTATTTTGTTGGTGACCACTCTTTTTATGCACAAATAGGGTTTATAGATGGAGGGAAATACATAGAAATTTAATTTAATTTTTTTTGTGGGGCCGGGTTCTAAATTCTAAATTTAGGTGAAGCTTGATGGCCCTGATCAAATCCGAAATATCATTCATTTGCTCAAGATTTCAATGTTTTTAGGCCGTATATGTAAAAATAAGGCATTGTTGTTATAAACAAACCAAAGTCATATATCCAATTGTATGTATAGAAAAACTAGGCGTAAGATATATATAGGTAGGTTGTTGGCAGAACTGAACTGAATTAAAGCATATAACAGAAGTATTTACATGTAAGAATAAGCTAACTGCTAACCCAATATTTAACACTTGACAAAAGATATATCTGAAACCAAATTAAGTTACCCTCGAGTTCTGTCATCTGTGTGTGAGGATCTATATATATATATACTCTATGCGATCGATCGAGGTACAAATTAAATTTTGTATTGGATGTTGGACTTCTACTTTAGAAGATTTCCTTGTGGAAGTCAAAGCGGATTGTGGATTCCATGCTAAATTCATGGCAAAGATCTTTGAGTGGTTTTGTAAGTGTAGCACTTCCACAGTAGAAGACACCTGCAAAAGCACCTTACGGTGAATAATTCAAAATCCAGAAGCATGCACCCACCTAAACTATCATATCATTACTACATTAATTAATTAATTAAGACTATTAGTACTCATGCATGCGCAACTAATACGTTTATACAAATATACCTACCTATCCGAGAAGCATCATTATGCGTACGTGCCAAATCCGAGAACACCTTTCTCCAGTTAGGTCTTGCAAAGTGTGTTCGTATCTGTTTTGCTTAATTTTATGCATGTTAGAAAAGAAATTAAGCTGAATATCCATGCATGTAAATGAAAATTTGAATAGATAATGTACATGTGTCCTGATCACAAAATACCTACCTTACTGTCTGAAACAACATCAACTCCGTTCTTAGCGTGTTGCAAAGACTGAACCATGGCTATAAGTGCAGATCTTGCGTCTCCTTCTTCGTATACACTAGTCAAGTAGTTATGCATTTCTATTATATTCTGCATTATTAATTTGAAACCCATATATTACTAGTATATATAGAAGCTTTCAAAAGAGAGAATAAAAGAACAAGTAGTGAAAGCTAGCCAGCCTAAATGGTGTATTTAATTTCGATCTCAAACCTACATTGATGTCTTGTTCTGCAATATCATCCATTACACCTTTAAACCATTCGAAGGAGCCTTGCTGCCTTGTCACCCAGTAGAAGTACGCTCGTTCTGGAACTTTTATATCTCGGCCATCATCCATGTTCTGCAGTACTACAACTAATTAATTAGAATCCCCTTAATTAATTAAGAATGTCTTTAATTTTCTACTGTACATACCGATCGACTCAATATTCTTATATAACAGAGTTAAATATATATATATATATATATATATATACATACATATATATTGTGCTTTTAATTGCTTACCGGATCATTGTAAGATGGCATAATGGTGTTTAAAAGATCTTTTAGGATGCTGATGAATGGAGTTGCTCCTATTCCTAGGCCGATGAGTAAAAGGATGTCATATTTCTTGTAATCCTGAGCTGGTGCTCCATAAGGTCCTTTGATGAGAATCCTTGGAAAGCTGCCTCAAGAGAGAAGACATTAACATTGTATGTGGTACTCGATGAAATTAAGCTGTATATAGCTTGAGCGAGTTTATCACCTTAAATCTGGGACTTCTAGCTGGTCACCAACTGATTTGTTTGCAGCGTGTAAATTTCTAGTTTCCAATCTGACAAGATTTCCTCTTCTTGGTTTTTCATCTTGGACCTCACAGACCTGCAACTTTTGCGCTTTAGAATGCGGTTTAATAGAAGTATGTATCCCGAGAATCAAATTGATCGAATAGCATAGGTCTCAAAAAATAAAAATAAATAAATTAGGAAACCATGTGAACTCATATCAGATTTCACATACTTATGGGATTATATGCATAATTAAAAGAAAACTTGTTTAAGCATTCTAGTAAGTTAATTAGTACGTATATGACCTTCTCAAATCTTTGTTTAAGTGCAGTAGTCCAGTCTCCCAAAGTACGAATGTGGACACTTAAGTAGTCATCGTTTGGTGCAGAAGTGATCGAGAATGGATGCCTGTTTTCAGTTTTATCATTGGGGTTAATTCTAAGAAATTAAATAAATAATACTTGAATGAAATACATATGAATTATACAATGATCGATATTACCATTCAAAGTTTGATAAATCTGGACACTTGACGAAAAGGTACATCCCACTCTTGTACTTGAACAGTGGAGGTTTGCTAATGTACAATGCCAACACGTTTCCTGTGTATATAATAGCCTACACATTATCCGAAAATAAGTTAAGTTGGTCTTATTTGCATGGATTATATAGAAAGTGAAGGGGATGCTGCTAATTAGAACCTTTACAATGGCGACTTCATAATTGAGATCACGAAGAACCAGAAGTCTTTCACCGGCATAGCAAAATATAGGGATCGAGATATACATCCACGTCTGAAATCAAATGAATAATTTCAGTGATTGCTAGTTGAAATTTCTAAAATAAATATAGTTGGTGTCCGAAGAGACTATATGATTATAAAGACATGCAGTATGTTTGTAGAAAACTTCTGTACAATAAACTAGCATGTTGTAATTCCTGAATAATTCAAAAGTCTCTGAATCTGAGGTGATTGGATAGAACTTTTTTGCTCTTTACCATGCTTTTTTTTTTAAAACTTGTCTAAATGTGTGAATTTACATACCGTCTTCTCTTTGCCTATGATTAGGAAGGTGCCATGGATGAAGAACAGGACATAGACAACAGCCAGCAGATGATGTGAATACCAGAAGGAATTAAACCCCGCCATATTATGCAATATCCATGGCAATTTGATGACACTCCTCCTGAACGCATGTGTTGCCAAAGTGAAGGAGAAAGTCATCATTAAGATCATCAAAATACCGGTTGTGCCTGGAATTGTCTCTAGAATGTTCACATATGATGGCTGCCGGTAGTTGAAGGAACTTCCAAGAATACTCATGAATTGTTGTTTGGGGTAAGATGATATTCTAACAAAATTACAAGTCAAATGAAATGCTGTATGAGTAAGTGCCCCTATTACAATTGCTAGCGCGATTATTTTGTGGAAGTTAATGTTGTCATCGAAAGGAATAAAGGCTCCAAGGAATGTTTCTCGGAGTCTTGTAAGTGTTCTTCTGCATACAGGAAAGAGAATGAGAGCCATATTGAACTTGAGAGTCTCGGCTGCACCCTTGGCAATACAAACACAATAACCGCAGATTTGGAATGTTGGTTTTGCCCTGTATTCCTTGAACTTCCAAATGAAGAGGGTAAAGTTCATGAGTAACCACCATGACAGAACCCATATTTTCCTCCAGTTTTGGTTTTTTTTTTCCGCAGTTAAAGATGTGTATTTACTAACTTTGGTTCTGTATTGTTTTGGGATCATTGTTCTGGCAAGCGATTCTGTCTTGCGCGTAGTAGGGCCTTCTTTGGAGGTCACCATCCCTCTTAATAGAGCTTCAAGTTGCCACATCTGTTTGCAAATGGAAAATTAGATGAAATGAAGAAGTAATAGTAGTAGAAGAAGAAGGGGAGTTTTTGAAGTATCCTAATTCCAAGCAGTTTGTTTTGGCAGTTCATTGGGCAGACCTATAAGAATTAATGAGTTGAATTTATATAGCTAAAGAGTTACGGTTGTATAATACTTGTATAATAAAAGCCACAGAAATGTAACTCTCTGTCTATACCAATTAATGCAACAAAGTTTTGGAGGACTAATCAAATGGACTGCCTGAAATCCAAATCCGTTTTTGAATTAAATTGTTACCTCTATATATCCCAAATGATCAGGGTCGAGCTCTTCCATGATTGCTGCTGCATTTTGTGCTGCATGTTGCTTAAAAGTTCCCAGCTTGTTTGCCGAAGCACTCATTACTAGAACCTTTTCCATGACAATTATCAGGAGTTTTCCATCAAAGTTAGGGAGTACGAATATAAAGAAAGGAGAAGATCAAGATCAACTTCCTCACCTCTTTGACCTCATCCTCTGATAATTGCCCGTCGCCATTCTTGTCACACCTGGAAAACTACCATTGTTACACATTCAGACTATGCTTGTAAATTGGAAAGAGCAAGGGAAAGGAAAGGAAAAAGGTTAGTCAACTCAACAACGCCATTTATCCTAAACTAGTTGCGACATACTGAAATAAGTCCCATATGTTCAAAAAGTTTTAAGAGCTTTATGAGTGCCTTTCTGCACTATATATTGTAGCATTAATTATGTTTGATATATATTATCGTCATGAGAATTTTACCCTTTTTACATTTAGTTTTATTTACTTTTGTCTCGCTTTTTCTGATCAGTTCCAAACACGGCGGTAGTTAACTTTGACATTCAGGAGGTAGGGACAAAGAATTACTTACATATCAAAGAATATATGAAGCCTTGTATCACTGTCTTGTAGTGCAATGTCTTCCCAAAACACTTTCAATTCTTCCAAGTCTATCCCATTTTCAGTTTCAATCTTCCTGCGCCTTGCCAAGGCATCAAATAACTCCCCTGCAAATTCCCTGCTGTCTCCCATGCCTATTTCAAAAGAAAATAAGACACAAATCAGCAAATTCTAATTTGAAAATACTATATATATCCCAAAAAACAAACAAACAAATCCTCAATTTTTTTTTTTTTTCCAAATTAATACCAACACATATTCCAAATTTATCTCTACTGAGTCTCCCATCAACAGCCATTTGACAAAAACGTATCTCCACATCTTTCCATGCATCCCCTTCATTCCCAATTTTTTTCTTATCAAGAAACCGCAAGCTTTTAATCCCTCGAAGCGCACCGGATTGCTGTCTTCCAATCCTATGACCAACACCTTCAATCCCATTCCCCTTAGAACCTTTTAAATTGCTTCCAATCCTTTTGAAAATGCTTTTGCTTCCGGTTTTTGGCAATGGATTTTGAGGCAGTGAGATATTATTGATAGGCTCATTCGCCATATTGTCAATCTCAACGCTCTCGAGCATAAAATTCTGCGACTCCTCTCTGTTTAATTTTGTATTTTCCATTTATGCCAAAATGATCTTCTTGTTGTGTAATTGTTCTTGGTTTGGAATTTGTAGGATTTTGAGGAGAGAGAAAGATAGCCAAGTTGAAAGAGAGAATGAGAGGGAGGAAACATAGCTCAAACAGATAGCCAGGAGGGAGATAGGATGATGATGATTGAAGGAAATGCTAGTTTAGTTAGTTGCCTTAAAATAGAATGTAATTGGAATTTTTTTTATAATAAAAATGGACATCGTAGCATTTGCCTGCATGCATGGTATTTTATGCTCGGTTTTAGTCACACCAGTACATGTGTCAGTCTAGTTGTATCATTTGTATTTTGAAAAGAATGTTGGGACATAACATCTTTGACCTCGTACACAAAACACTAATTAACTGGTATGCTTGGAACTTAATTCAATGTAAAAATTTAAGTCATTAGATCTTGAGTTAACTCAATATTAAGTTCAGAAACTGAAATCAAAAGAACCTTTTACAAATTTATGGAATTGAAATTTATATAGTTAATATATCTGGCTGTCAATTTTAATTTCAAAGTTTAGAATAAATTTGTCAAACATAATTCTGTAACTTATGACATTTGTATATAGATGATTATGCAGGAATATGATCTGATGATTAAGATTGAAACTATATAACATATATAAACGTTTCATGTTTGATTGGAGTCGATCTGTAGTTTATTCTTTTTTTGAAACTAATTTTGTACGTAATTGATCAGAGATTATTAATGTTGATTATATGAGATTTATTTGTACTTGATATTCCTCTACGGTGGTGTTTAAAAAAAGGAATATTAATTAATTATATGAACAGTAATCTAATTATATACCCAATAAATACTAAAAAGTTATAATAGTTTCTTTTCCAGCTATGTCTTAAATGTATATAATGCAAAAGGATTTCTTTCCTACTATTGTTTATGTTTTCCTTTCCCATAATATAGATGAATTTTATAAAATTTGTATACATGGTATAACATGAACCAATTTATTCTTATGTGTAAGAATAACATACCGAAATATCAGTTAAATCTATGAATGATTTATACATTGGATAAACTGACCTTAATGTTCTTAGACAGATTTAGGCCGGTTACCTAATCCGCCTAGACAATGCTTACGCGTTTTTGTGAGTGGATTATAAGTTTTTTTAGTTGATCTTATTTATTTATTTTTATATTAAATATGATTGTTATGTTATACCAGCATGCGCGTCTCACATGGGCCGTTCGACAATGACTCTGCTTATAAGTTAAAACTTTAAGTGAAATATAAGTTATTTTCGATTATGACTTATAAAAAAAAAGTGTTCGACACCAATTTGATTTATACGTTAAAAATTAATTTAAAATAAATATGTATAAAGGTGTTTGATTAATAATGACTTACAAATTAAAAAACATTGTAAAAATTATTAAAGAGAACATTAATTAAAAAAAACATCAAGTCAACATTTTATCATAAGAATAATCATTCCAACATTAATAAAACATTAAAAAGAAACATAATTTCAATATCCATGAGTTTTTATTTTTTTGACATAATATTCATGAGTTGTTAATCAATATTATTATTCTTCTCTTAGTCGTTTTAATATAGTTTTATTTTCTTTTTTGTTATTTGTTGGGTCATGATATTTCACCGATTGGGCCGAATAGATTGGGCGTATTTATTTGGTTAGTCCACTGGATCATCATTATTGGATTCTAAAGTTATTGGGCCTAGTCATTGTATTATCTTTGTTAAGTCCTTATAGTATCGGGCCGGATCAGTGGGCTGACCCATCATATATTTAAATATCTCCATCTTTGACTTGTAATGATGAAAAGGATAGTAATGTTGAATGAGATGTCTGCAAGGCATTAATGTGGATGGGATTCATAGTCGGTAACGATGGGAACGATGACGAGAGATAGTGGGTGAAATTGCGTGCGTTCAGCAATTTGAAACCATCGGATTGGGAAATTGTGTCTGACGGTAGAGGGTGGCACGGTAAACGGAGCTAGAGAGTGTATGATAGCAAAGAAGTCGTCTAAGAACAGGTGACTGATAATTTTATCTCTCTCAATACACTAGATATTTTTATCCTCCATTGTTAACCTTGTGATCGCTCAGTCTCGACTCTCACGCTTTGAAGTTATCCCCTCTCGATCGGGCCGCCAAGCTTTTTAGTGTTGATCGTGTTTATTGTGCAGGATCAGAACGTCTTACGTGATTGGGACGTGGCAGAAGATCTTGGCGTTAACATTATTATTATTATTATTATTATTTCTACATTTTAATACTTACAAAGCTCAAAATAATTAAAAGAAAGCAAAACTTAAATAAATATTGAGAAAATAGTCATTCTAATGAATATAAATTTAATTATTATTTTTTAGAATTATAATAGCAAGTAGAAATTAAAATAAAAAATAGATGGAAGGAGAGGGAGGGAGGGAGGGAGGGAGGGAGGGAGGGAGGGAGGGAGAGGGAGATTAGATATAATTAGGGAAGAAGATGAATGGTAGAATAGTTATTATATTTTGTCAAATTTATTTATTTAAATAGTAATGTAGGGGTTTTAAATTTTTGATCTAAAAGTGTTTCAAATGATGTGTCATCATTATATTGGTTGGGTATATTTTATTTGATTGGTTATGACATAAAATATCATTAAAATATGAGTAATATTAGGGATTTTAATTATTTTTTTTTGTCACAAATAGGTCCCAAATAACATGATATTAAATATTTTAAAGATATTTTAGTCAATCACATGAGATCTACCTAACTAATGTATTGTGGCATAACATTTGAGAAAATAAAATTTGAGATCCTAGCATCAACATTAAATTATTCAATGTCGTGTTATTTGAGCATTATCCTTATTTAAATTGACTTCTAAGTTATTTTTTAAATAATAAAAAATTATTACTTCTTAAAAATAACTTATAAATTAATTTTTAAGTTAAAAATTAAGTCACGGTGAACACGTCCTTGGTCTCTGTGGTCTCACCCCAACTTTTGCTCTGAATTCAGCTCTTAAGTTTAAAAAACTTCATGGTTAACCTTCTAAATTTATTTATATTTGTATTATATCCTTTAAACTAGATTTATAATTTTTGAAATTAATTACACACAAAATATAAATTAAACATCAAGAGGAAAAAAGAAGAAGCAAGTAAGCTAATCCAAATTATTATAAAACGTGGTAACGTCACGAGCTCTTCTAGATGGATATGAAAATTAGACATGCGTGTATTTGTAAGATCCCAACTTATTATAAATAAAATTAAATTTCTCTATTTATTATCTTGAAATAATAAGGTGATAATTTGATATAATACTTTGGTTATGGGTGAAATGTGCAAATTTTGTAAAATAAACAAGTGATTATAAAATATTCATTGTTGTCGGGGAATATTCGTTTGGTCGTGGAATATTCTTGTTATCGGAGAATATTAAATGCGGCAAGCAGACCATTCGTGGGCCTCATAATGAGAATAAGCGCCTTGGATGAAGAAAACGACAAGTTTGAGTTTTTATAAATAACAGCGTAGTTGTTACCATTAACACCGTTGTTGAATACCGCTACGATTTAAAATACGATGTACGCGTGGTTGCACAAAGAGCACACAGTATTGCACAAAGATTTTTAATTATTGATTCTTACGTAAGAAGGCACTACTCAATAATTATTACGATAATTATTGTTCAATATTTTATTTTATTGATTCAATAATTGCTGCGTTGATATTTTATATTGTTGTTGTTTCAATAATTATCTCTGCACAGTATTTCCCATTATCAGATTAATAATTCATATTATTAGATAGCATTATTGTCAATGTCTAGAAAATTTTGTCTAAGGAGAGGTTTAGTCACCTAATTGCTACCATGATGAAGAAATCCTTATCTAATGCCCCCTCTTTCCGAGAACAGTGCGTTGTCATTATTGTGATTCTGTAATAATATTTATGAATAATTATTTATTAATTTATATGATATGGAAATATTTATTTTATGTGGCTAATAATGATGATGTGTTTTATCAGTATTTTTGTCGGAATGGAGGTATTAAAAATAAAATCAGTGTTCTTGAGATATATTGCGTGAGTTATAATTATTAATCCGACCGTTGGATCATTGTGATTTTTAGATATGTTATACATATATAAGTTGAGTATATGTTCACAAATTTTGAACCGTTAAAAATGAATATACGATTTGTTATGAATTTTAAGAGGTGACTGATTCGGAAATTATGTTATAAATAATTTTTGGTAGAAAATTCTAGAATTGAGTGGGCCCCACTTTTGGTTGGTGAGAAATGTGCTCAAATTTTATTTTAAATGTGGTGGTTGACAATAGTAGCAGGTAAAGCAATCAGGTAGCAGGTCAAGTCTGCTTCGGCGTGCTAGCATTTTCCTATAAATAGGTGCTTAGGTTAGAAATGAAAATCACACCAGAAATATAAGCTTTCTCTATTTCTCTCTCTATATTATTGAGTGTATTTTGTGAGTATTTAGATACTTTGAGAATTGCTATTCAAAGATAAGTTTCATTCAAAGATCACAATCTTTGACCTTTCATTCTGAAGTACTATTTCTTTGAGGTAAGGGATGTTATTTTCTTCTTAAATGATATTATTTTCTTCAATATCATTATGCTGAGATATTGTTATGAATTTTATTATGGAATTTCTACCTTTTTGTGTCGGGGTTACTATTCACGATACCGACACTTATTCACAAATATCTGACAATATTCAATTTAAAAATAAAATTTTCTTTTTAAGTCCCAGATGTCTTTTATGGTTACTATCTTTGATTGTATCCATGTTTTTATCTTTATTTTTGAATTCTACTTCACACTTGGTTATTATGGAGTATTATTGAATTTGGATAAACCAAAATACTTAATCCCTAATATTTGTCCTTCCATCTCATTGGATTCGTTCTCTAAAATATTTTTTTATCATCGCCAAATCCTTAATGGTGATATTTCGATGAATATCTTTGGCTCAGAAGTGCAAAGATAAATGATTACGATGAATATCTTTGGCCCGTAGTGTGAAGATGAACAGTGTTAGGATGAACATGACCAACTGGTGATATGAAATGAATATCTTTGGCCAGTAGTGCAAAAGATAAATATTTGATTCACGATGTATATTGATTGATGTTACAGGGATAAAATATTGATGATGGACTTTTAAATTCATATATGGTAGTAGATTTCATTCTCTACTTAACTCTTCTAATGAATTGTTATTTTCGCTGTAGTTGTTGATCTAAAACTAGTTGTCTATTGTATTCTATCAGATTTTTCCATGTTGAAGACTAAGGATAATTTGTTGTATATTATCTTAGTCATAATATTCTTTACTAGGCTAGTTGAGCTCACCCTTTTCCTTTTTGTTCCATTTTTCTTCTCAGGAAGTGAGAATTTAGCAGGGACTAGCCGGGGTATGGAGTGATGATTCAAGATAGCTGTTTTAGTAGTCCTCACTATTTTTTAATGCATCAATAATTGTAATGAGGACTTTATTTGAGTGTTGATATTGTTTAGAAGACAATATTTGTATTTAAACTCGTAGTATGTATTGTCGTATTTTGCACGACAATTGTAATAATGAAGTTGTAGTTGTTTTCTGTACTATGTATTTGGCGACTCAGAATGGGTGATGTATACCTATTTTGGGGGCGTCAAAGTTGGTATCGAGCTTAAGGATATGGTCTCCGGTAGAGATCGGGAATAGAACTAGGAGGGAGGCACGAGTAAATCCTTCGCTAGTGTGTCCTACCTAAGCTTATTTGTTGGTGGGTCATTATAATATAAGGATATTATTTGATATGTTAATTTGTTTAATTAACCCTTGTTTTATGGCAGTTTTTAAGAATGGCTGCTTAGAATGTTAACAATGGAGTCTATGAGACTGTGGAACAACCTTTGATTACCAATCAAGAGAACGTCTGCAACAGAAGGCAATATTCCTCCCGTAAACAACACTACTGAAGCAAACGATGAATGATGCGATGTTTAGAAGCTTTTTGTAGTTTATGCAAAATCGCATTTGAGTGAGACTCGTGTACAAAATCTGGTGTAAATGATAGCAACGCTTGAGCTTATCACAAACCAGTAGTTCAAGGAGTTGGGACCACCAAATTTCTGGGGAAAGCCCGATCTGATTAAGGCGGAAACATGGGTTAAGCAAATGACCAAGATATTCGATGTCTTGGGCTGCACAGAGGAACATAAGGTTCCATTCGCTACCTTTATATTCCGTGGTGAGGTAGATTACTGGTGGGAATCTATGAAGCGTACCCAGCCAGCCGCACTCAACATGTCTTGGGAAAAATTTTAGAAACTGTTCAATGACAAGTACTTTCCTGAAAGTATTCGTCATATGAAGGATGTAGAGTTTATTAGATCGGAACAGAACAACATGACGGTGTCCCAGTACGAGACATAGTTCGCGGAGTTATCCAGGTTTGCATCTCATTTGGTAGAAAATGAGGAATGTCTGACGCGGATGTTTCTGAGAGGTCTAAAACTCGAGATTCGACAATATCTTATCTCTCATAAATTTTTCTTTATATTAAGATGTTGTAAACAGGGCTCAATTATTAGAGCGTGATAATGAGTATGTTCAACCGAGGGACCACAACCAGGGTCATACCGGTGACAGCAGTCATCGGAGTGATGATAATCAACGAGGAGGGAAGAATACAGACAAAAGTGGTAACCACTCGGGTGGTAATTGTGGCCATGATAATAGGAGATGTGAGTCAAGAGGAAATTTCAAAAAGAGGAGATTCAACAATGACGGGAAGACATCAAAGCAGATGCAAAGACCAATAACAAATTCTAGGGGAAGAGAACGACCCAGTTAGATGATGCTGATCACGTGAGAGGAGGGCCACATAAGTCCAAATTGTTCATAGCCTTCCAATGTGTGTTTCAATTGTGGAAAAGACGGTCACATAGCCCGATTTTATCCGGTGGCGTCAAGTCAAGTTCAATCGACGGCGGCACCAAAGGCGATCACTGACAAAACAAAGTTTGGTGGTTCAAGGAAGAGGCGTTTGTCGTGATCGCCAAAACGCGAGAAACCCGAACGAGGTGATCACGGTAAGCTAATCTTGAACTCTTGCGAAGTTTATACCTTACTAGATACCGGTTCTACCCATTCTTTTATCTCTCCTGCTTGTGCTCAACGTTTAAACTTGACTCCAGAGAAATTGGACTTTAACTTATCTGTGGAAACTCCGTTGGGTGAAACCTTTGTTACATCTATAGTTTATAAATCTTGCTTGATCCAAGTTGGCACAATCACATTACCTGTTGATCTTAGTTCTTTAAAGATACTTGCGTTTGATGTGATTTTAGGAATTGATTGGTTAACCACCCATCATGCTAAAATTGATTTTTTTCGTAAGGTTGTTAGATTTCATATTCCTAACCAACCTGTTATACGAATTCAAGCAACTAAACCACTAAAATCAGTCACTGTCATATCAAGCCATAAAGCTATTCTTTTATTGAAAAATGGATGTCAAGCTTTTTTAGCCCATATTATGGACTTGAACAAAAACATGTCAGATTTGAATAATATTCCTGTTGTTAATGAATTTTCTGACGTATTTTCGGAAGAACTTCCTGGTCTACCTCCAGAACATGAAGTTGAATTCTTTATTGACTTGAACCGGATACAAAGCCCATTTCTAAAACCCCATATCGAATGGCTCCTATTGAACTTCAGGAGTTAAAAGTCCAACTACAGGAATTGTTAGACATCGGTTTCATTAGTCCTAATAAATCCCCTTGAGGTGCTCCTGCTTTATTTGTAAAGAAGAAAGACGGGAGTATGCGACTTTGTATTGACTACTGGGAATTAAACCATGTCACCATCAAGAATAGGTATCTACTACCTCGCATTGATGACCTGTTTGACCAGTTGCAAGGAGCAAAATTCTTTTCAAAGATCGATCTTCGTTTTGGATATCATCAGCTGAAGATTAAAACTGAGGATATTCCAAAGACTGCCTTCAGAACTCGGTACGGGCATTATGAATTCTTAGTCATGTCTTTTGGATTGACTAATGCTCCTGCTGCTTTCATGGATATGATGAACCGTGTATTCAAGGAATATTTGGATCAGTACGTTGTTGTCTTTATTGATGACATCCTCATCTATTCCAAAAGTCGTGAAGATCATGAGCACCATTTGAAGCTGGTACTTCAAAGACTTCGTGAGAACAAGCTATATGCCAAGCTAAAGAAATGCGAGTTCTGGCTTAAGGAAGTAGCATTCCTTGGGCACATGGTGTCAAAACATGGAGTATCTGTTGACCCGGCGAAGATTGAAGCAATACAAAGTTGGGAACAACCGAAGTTGGTGATTTGGGCTTAGCTGGTTATTATCGGAGATTCGTGGAAGGATTTTCTCGAATTGCTACTCCATTAAATCAGCTGACTCGAAAAGATACAAAATTCGTATGGAGCGAGGAATGCGAGAAGAGTTTCCAAGAGCTCAAGAGGAGACTCATTTCTAAGACTGTTTCTAACAATACCATCCGTTCGGATGGATTTGTTATCTACAAAGAATGCTTCAGGCAAAAGGTTAGGATGTGTTCTCATGTAACATGGGAAAGTCATAGCCTATGCCTCGCGACAACTCAAAGAATATGAGAGGAATTATCCTACTCATGATCCGGAGTTAGCGGCGATCATTTTCAACGTTGAAAATCTGGAGACACTACCTGTATAGGGAAAAAGTGGAGATTTATACGGATCATAAAAGCCTCAAATATTTCTTCACCCAAAAGGAACTATACATGCGGCAACGATGTTGGCTCGAGCTGTTGAAGGATTACGACTATTGCATTCAATATCATCTTGGAAAAGCAAACGTTGTAGCTGACGCATTGAGTAAAAAAAGATCATATCTTGCATGAAAGTGCAATGTTGTTAACACAAAGGCCCATTTTGTACAACTTACAAAGGATGGAGATAGAGTTAAAGGCTCCAAGTACCCACGTGATGATATCAAACATACGAGTAGAACCGACTTTAATCGATAAATTTAAAAGTCGCTTGAGCTACGGACCAATGGCGTCGTATGATGAAAAGAAAGTGCAAGAAGGTGTTATTCCGTAAGCGGGAATCGATGAAGAAGGAATACTTGAAATCACTCTCTAGACTTTCATGTTCCTAACGATTCGACTTGAAGCATAAAATCATGATGGAGGCACACAACACACCATTTGCAATCCATCCTGGGAGTACCAAAATGTATCATGATCTTCGACATACATTTTGGTGGAACAATATGAAGAGAGAGATCGCGGAGTTTATCTCCAGGTGTTTAACCTGTCAACGTGTAAAGGCAGAGCATCAAATGCCAAAGAGTCCATTGCAACCACTTGAGATTCTAAAATGGAAGTGGGAACACATTACTATGGATTTCGTTACGGGTCTTCCCAAGGTTTCTCAAGATATAGATGCGATTTGGGTTTTTGTTGATGGATTAACCAAGTCTGCTCATTTCTTGCCTATACGTGAGACTTATTCCCTTGAACGTCTTGCTCATATGTATGTGAATGAGATTGTGAGATTGCATGGTATGCCAGTATCCATAGTTTCAGATCGTGACCCAAGATTCACTTCAAGATTTTGGGTTAGCTTGCAGAAAGCTATGGGCACAGATTTATGATTCAGTTCGGCATACCATCCTCAAACGGACGGGCAATCGGAAAGGACTATTCAAACTCTTGAAAATCTATTAAGAGTCTGTGTCCTAGACTTTAAAGGGAGTTAGGATAAGTATTTACTATTGGTGGAATTCTCCTACAACAACAATTATCAGGCAAGTATAGGTATGGCTCCATTTGAAGCCTTGTATGGACGAAAGTGTCGCTCTCCAATATGTTGGGATGATGTGGGTGAACCAACATTGTTGGGACTATAGTTGGTACGTATGACCACGAAAAAGATCCAAACGATTCGACAACGTATACAAACGACACAGGATCGACAAAAGAGTTATGCGGATCTTCATCGAAAGGACGTGGAATTTGTTATTGGGGATCATATACTGTTACGTATTGCTCCATGGAAGGGAGTTACAAGATTCGGGAAGAGAAAAAAGCTCAATCTATGATTTATTGGTCCATTTCAGATTCTTAACCGAGTAGGAAATGTGGACTATAGACTCGCATTACCTCCAAGCATGTCTCGTGTTCATAATGTTTTTTACATATCTATACTTAGTAATATGTAAAAGATCCGAACCACATTATTGCGTTAGAACCAAATAGGATAGCCGAAGATTTAACGTACGAAGAGGTACCTGTTAAGATATTGGATAGGAAAGAGCATGTCCTACGAACAAAGGTGATACCACAAGTCAAGATTTTATGGAGGAACCATGCTATTGAAGAAATGACCTGGGAGTTGGAATCGGAAATGAAAGCGAGGTACCCTCACCTTTTCGAAACACCAGGTACGTACGCCAATTTCGAGGACGAAATTTCATAAGGAGGGGAGGTTGTAAGACCCCAACTTATTATAAATAAAATTGAATTTCTCTATTTATTATCTTGAAATAATAAGGTGATAATTTGATATAATACTTTGATTATGGGTGAAATGTGCAAATTTTGCAAAATAAGCAAGTGGTTAGAAAATATTCATTGTTGTCGGGGAATATTCATTTGGTCGTGGAATATTCTTGTTGTCGGGGAATATTCATAATGACGCCATAGCCCATTCGTGGGCCTCATAATGTAATAACTCGCTTGATGAAGAAAATAACAAGTTTGAGTTTTTATAAATAATAAATGTAGCTTACCGTAACAATCGTTGGAATACCCGTGGTTAAAATATAATAATACGCGTGCGTTGCACAAGAAGAGCACTCAGATTGCACAAATGATTTTTGAATTATTGATTCTTACGTAAGAAGACACTACTCAATAATTGTTATAGTAATTACTGTTCAATATTTTATTTTATTGATTCAATAATTGCTGCGTTGATATTTTATATTATTATTGTTTCAATAATTATCTCTGCACAGTATTTCCCATTATCAGATTAATAATTCATATTATTTGAATAATATTATTAGATGGCATTATTGGCAATGTCTAGAAAGTTCGCTTCAAGGAGGTTTAGTCACCTAATCATACGCCAAGAAGGAGAAATCCTTATCGAAAGCCCCTCTTCTCAGGAACTACCGGTTGTCATTATTGTGATTCTGTAATATTATTTATGAATAATTATTTATTGATTTATATGATATGGAAATATTTATTTTATGTGGCTAATAATGATGAGGTGTTTTATCAGTATTTTTGTCGGAATAGAGGTATTAAAAATAAAATCAGTGTTCTTGAGATATATTGCGTGAGTTATAATTATTAATCCGACCGTTGGATCGTTGTGATTTTTAGATATGTTATACATATATAAGTTGAGTATATGTCCACAAATTTTAAACCGTTAAAAATGAATGTATGATTTGTTATGAATTTTAAGAGGTGACTGATTCAGAAATTATGTTATAAATGATTTTTGGTGGAAAATTCTAGAATTGAGTGGGCCCCACTTTTGGTTGGTGAGAAATGTGCTCAAATTTTATTTCAAATGTGGTGGGTGGAAATAGTAGCAGGTAAAGCCATCAGGTAGCAGGTCAAGTCCTTTTCTTTAGCATTTTCCTATAAATAGGTCTTAGGTTAGAATTTGAAATCACACCGTAAACATAAGCTTTCTCTTTCTCTCTATATTATCGAGTGTATTTTGTGAGTATTTAGATACTTTGAGAGTTCTTATTCAAGATAAGTTTCATTCAAAGATCACACCCTGACCTTTCATTCCGAAAGATCGCTTTTTTTTGAGGTGTGGGATGTTATTTTCTTCTTAAATGATATTATTTTCTTCAATATCATTATCTGAGATATTGTTATGAATTTTATTGTGGAATTTCTACCTTTTTGTGTCGGGGTTAGTATTCACGTATACAGCACTATTCACGTATATGACACTATTCACAGAAAAAGAAATTTTCTCTTTTTCGTCCCAGATGTCTTTTATGGTTACTATCTTTGATTGTATCCATGTTTTGATCTTTATTTTTGAATTCTACTTCACACTTGGTTATTATGGAGTATTATTGAATTTGGATAAACCGAAATACGAATCCCTAATATTTGTCCTTCTGTCTCACTGGATTCGTTCTCTAATTTTTTTTTCATCATCCTCAGTCTTTAATGGTGATACTTGATGAATATCTTTGGCCTGTAGTGCAAAGATGAATGATTACCTGATGAATATATTTGGCCCGTAGTGCAAAGATGAACAGGTGTTGAGATGAACATGACTAACTGGTGATACAAATGAATATCTTTGGCCTGTAGTGCAAAGATGAATATTTGATTCACGATGTATATTGATTGATGTTACAGGGATAAAATATTGATGATGGACTTTTAAATTCATATATGGTAGTAGATTTCATTCTCTACTTAATTCTTCTAATGAATTGTTGTTTCCGCTGCAGTTGTTGATCTAAAACTTGTTGTCTATTGTATTCTATCAGATTTTTTCCTGTTGAAGACTAAGGATAATTTGTTGTATATTATCTTAGTCATAATATTCTTTATTGGGCCAGTGGACCCCACAACGGAATTATTGTCGGATTGAGAAAACGACAAAAATATTTTTTTATGAAAATAACGGCGGAAGTTTTACCGTTAAAACTGTCGAACTACTCAGTAGTAAAAGTACAGTAATGCGTGTGGTTGCATAGTAGCACACGGTATTGATTATTAATGCTTACGTGAGAAGTCACTCAGCTTTGTTCAATTATTGCTATAGTAATTGCTGCATAGTATCTCACGTTATTTGATTCAATTATTGTCAATATTTTATATATTATTAAATTAATAATTGAGACGACGAAGTTATTAATATTATTATTTGCAATATTAACGATGTCTAGAAGTTCTGTCAAGGAGAGATTTGGTCACTTAATTGAGCGTCAATAGGGAGAAATTCTTATTGGAAAGCCCCCTTTTTTCCTGGGAATGACCTGGTCGATTAATAGTGTGAATTATAATAATGATGATGAATTTTGTTTTATTATTATTATAAATGTAATAAAATAGAAAACTTTTTATATAAAACAGAATACTTTTTATAAAGTTTTGTTTTATTTGATTATAAATAGAATATAATATATTTTATTATGCATAGTGTTTGTATAGTAAAATCTTTTTATATAAAAATGTAATACTTTTATAAAGTTATTTGTTTTATTAGATTATAAATAGAACATATTATATTTTATTATGCATAGTATTTGCATAGTGCTTGTATAGTGTTTGCATAGTAAAATCTTTTTCTATAAAACAGAATACTTTATAAAGTTATTTGTTTTATTAGTTTTTAAATAAAATATATAAATATATATATATATATATATATATTTATAAATAGAATATATTATATTTTATTGCATAGTATCCTTTCCATTCTCCTATAAATAGGATGCTTAGTTAGAATTGAAAATCACACCAGAAGTTTAGAGAATTCTTCTTCTATAATCTTGAGCGTATTTCTTTAGAGTTTTAAAAAGCTTTGAGCGTAGAAAACAGTATAAGTTTTTTTCAAGAATATCCTCGCCCTACCAGTCGGAATACTCTTCTTTCTAAGGTAAGGGGTATTATTTCTTTCGTATTCATGAAGAGAATTATTTTCTTTCAATACTCGTAAGGGGTATTATTCTTTCGTATTCATGAAGAGGGTATTATTCTTTCGTATTCATGAAGAGAGTTATTTTCTTTCAATACTTGTAAGGGTTGTTATTCCATTCTTTATTATTATATTGGAATAACCTGTCTATGCGAAGTACCGCATACATGGTGAAATTCTTCTGTTATTCCATTCTTTATTATTCTGTTGGAATAACTTGTCTGTGCAGTCTATCGCATACCTAGTATATTCTGTTATTATTCCATTCTTTATTATTCTGTTGGAATATCCTGTCTGTGCGGATTACGCATGACCTGGTTTCATTCTTTATTATTCTGTTGGAATATCCTTCATTCTTTATTATTCTGTTGGAATATCCTGTCTGTGCGAATTACACATGAACTGGTTCCATTCTTTATTATTCTGTTGGAATATCCCACATGCATGCGATTACGCATCTCTGGTGAATTCTTCATTATTCCATTCTTTATTATTCTCGCTTGGAATAACTCGCCTATGTGGATTACCGCATACATGGTGAATGATCCTTTGTATTCATTCCTTATTAAATTATGGAAATGATCTGTCTACGTGGATTACCGCATGGCGGACAAAAATCCATTTACAGTTTCATATATTCTATTATACTCAGTTGTTTAAAGTTTTGGCTTCTATACTCCATAAAATTAGTAGAATATCCTGGATATTTTCGCTTCATCCAGTATCCTTTCATGGAAATATTCGTCTGAGCATTCTTGAATTTTACTCCACAAAGCAATATCATGTTGATAATTTGGACATTATTGAGTTTAGGATAAATTAACTTATAAATCTTTAAAATTTATTCTTGAACTTGTTTTATTGAATTATTATGTCATTGTCATCATCCTCATGTTTATATTGTGATGAAAGTCATCTTTGGCTTACGTGCATAGATGGACTTGGTATGATTATGACCAGGGATTATTCGGTATAATCATGATCTGTAATGTTATAAATGATGTGGTAAAAGTCCTCAGTGGCCTGTAGTGCATTGATGGACAGTTTTTGGTATGATTATGACCAGGGATTATTCGGTATAGTCATGACCATTGATGATTTAATGAATATCCTTGGTCCGTAGTGCAGGGATGACTCGATGGTGTGGTTTATTTATTAAGCCGAGTCTCAACGATAAAAATTGATGAAAACATTTTAAATCATAGAAGATAGTAGATATCATACTCTACTTGACTCTTCTAATGGATTGCTTATTCCGCTGCAGTTAAACTTGATGTGTAAGACCCCAACTTTTATGAATAAAAATGATTTTTTTATAAATATCATTTTTGAAAATTATGGAGTGAATTTGATATAATGTTATAGTTGTGGGTAATATTTATAAATTTTGCAAAGTACGCAAGTTGTTATATTATATTCGATTGGTCAGGGAATATTCGTTTTAACAGGGAATATTCGTACGACGACACAATCATTGGTGGACCCCACAACAGAATTATTATCGGATTGAGAAAACGACAAAAATATTTTTTATGAAAATAACAGCGGAAGTTTTACCATTAACTGTTGAAACACCCAGTGTTAAAAGTACAGTAATACGTGAGGTTGCATAGTAGCACACGGTATTGATTATTGATGTTTATGTGAGAAGTCACTCAGTTTTGTTCAATTATTGTTGCGATGAATTGTTGCATAGTATCTCACGTTATTTGATTTAATTATTGTCGATATTTTATATATTATTAAATCAATAATTGAGACGACGAAGTTATTAATATTATTATTTGCAATATTAACGATGTCTAGAAGTTCAGTCAAGGAGAGGTTTGGTCACCTAATTGCACGCCAATAGGGAGAAATCCTTATTGGGAAGCTCCCTCTTTCTTGGGAACGACCTGGTCGATTAATATTGTGAATTATAATAGTGATGATAAATGTTGTTAAAAATATTGAGGGAATTTTTATGAAGTATTTGATGTAAATTTTATTTATTTTATGAACCCCCATTTATCCATTTTTCAAATAATCGGAAGGAAGTTATAATGTATGTATATATATATATATATATATATATATATATATTTTGACATGTATATATGTGCATGTGAAGTAGTGTGTGTGGGTGAAAGTATGTGAATAAATGGTGCCGTGGAAATAAGGGATAAGGAAATGGGAGGAGAAAATGTGGTGGTAGTGATGTTGAATTAATATTATATATATATATATATATATATATATATATAGTATAAGATGTGGGTGGGTGATGGTGGTCCTAGTAGATAAATTTGGCGGTGTTATGGATTGATT
Organism: Panax ginseng; assembly: GCA_020205605.1. Classification (NCBI taxonomy): domain Eukaryota; kingdom Viridiplantae; phylum Streptophyta; class Magnoliopsida; order Apiales; family Araliaceae; genus Panax; species Panax ginseng. Next base: position 15,586,294 of record CM035130.1, read on the forward strand.
TTTCAAGCTTGAATATTATTAGCCAACTTTTTCCAATTATGCAAACATGGTTGACAACTTGTAAATTATGGTGCATTCTAATTGGTCAAGGTTTTAAATTGGCATGTGTTCATTTTTTTCATTGGCCAACTCCTTGAAAAAAGATTACCGATCGTTGGATCGAAGAAGTTGTGATATTCATCCGTGATTTTTTAAAAAATAATCTGCTAAGCGTCTGCTTTCTTACAAGACCTTCCATTCTCCTATAAATAGGATGCTTAGTTAGAATTGAAATCACACCAGAAATTCAGAGAATTCTCTTCTATAATCTTGAGCGTATTTTTTTAGAGTTTTCAGAAGCTTTGAGCGTAGAAAAACAGCATAAGTTTTCTTCAAGAATATCCTCGCCCTACCAGTCAGAACACTTTTCTTTTAAGGTAAGGGATATTATTTCTTTCATATTCATGAAGAGAACTTCTATTATTCCATTCTTTATTATTATGTTGGAATAACCTGTCTATGCGAAGTACCGCATATATGGTGAAATTCTTCTGTTATTTCATTCTTTATTATTCCGTTGGAACATCCTGTCTGTGCGTTTACGTATGACCTGGTTTCGTTATTTATTATTCTGTTGGAATATCCTATCGGTCATGCAATTTCACGACACGGTTCTCATTATTTATTATTCATTGGAATAACTCGTCTGCATGCGGCGGTCTATCGCATGCCTGGTGATTTTTTTTGTTATTCCATTCTTTATTATACTCAGTTGGTTAAAGTTTTGACATCTATACTCCATGAAATTAGTGGAATATCTTTGATATTTACGCTTCATCCAGTATCTTTTCATGAAAATATTCTTCTGAGCATTCTTGAATTTTACTCTACAAAGAAGTATCATGTTGACAATTTGGACGTTATTAGTTCCTGGATAAATTAATTCTTGAACTTGTTTTATTGAATTCTTATATCATTGTCATCATCCTCATTTTTATATTTGTTGAAAGTCATCTGTGGCCTATAGTGGATAGATGGACTTGGTATGATTATGACCAGGGATTATTCGGTATAATCATGACCGTAATGTTACAAATGATGTGGTAAAAGTCCTCATTGGCCCATAGTACATTGATGGACAGTTGTTGGCATGATCATGAGCATTGATGAATACACAAATATCCTTGGCCTGTAGTGCGTGGATAATTTTTGGTCGTGATACTAATGAATATCCTTGGCCGTAGTGCAGGGATTATGTGGATTATTTATTAAGCTGAGTCTCAGCGATAAAATTGATGAAAAACATTTTTAAATCATAAAAGATAATAGATTTTATTCTCTACTTGACTCTTTTAATGGATTGCTTATTCCACTGCAGTTAAACTTGATGTCTAATATATTTTATCAGTTTAACACTGTTGAAGGCTAACGATAATTTATTCTGTATTATCTTAGTCATAATATTTCTTACTAGGCTAGTTGAGCTCACCCTTTTACTTTCATTGTTCTCTTCAGGAAATGAGAATATAGCTGGGACAAGTCAGGGAACGGAGTGACAGTCCAGATGATAGCATTAGTAGTCCTCACTATTCTGTTAAATAGTGTGATAATAAATGTAATGAGAACTCCATTGAGTGTGGATATTGTCTAGATGACAATATTTGTATTAAAACTCATAGCATATGTTTTGTCGTATTTTACACGACAGTTGTATAATTAAGTTTTTGTTTGTATTTTGTACCATGTTTTTGGCGACTCAGAATAGGTGATGTATACCTATTTTGGGGGCATCACAGTTAGTATCAAAGCTTAGGATATGATCCTCAGCTAAGATGTGAGACAAGAACTAGGAGGGAGAGAGACGGGAATTCCTTCGCTAGTATGACCTACCTAAGTTTATTTGGTATTTAATTGGTGGCCGTAGTATAGGGATAATATGTGATATGTTAATTAACCCTTGTTTTGTGGCGAGATTTAAAAAATGACATCCGAGAATGTTGAGAACATCAATGGAGCACAGGAGACCGTTGAGTCTTCATAGATTAATAATCAGGATAATGTGCATCAGGAAGGCGATAATCCTCAGGCAAATAACAACACGGACCAGATGATGAACGATGGAATATTCGGAGGCTTTATGCAATTCATGCAACATCGAGGCAGAAGCTCCCCGCCCAAAATGCGGTGGAAACACCGAAAACTCTCGAGGATCATCGCTAAGCGCCTTCAAGGAACTGGGACCACCAGAGTTTTTTGGAGAGCCAAAACCACTTTAGGCAGAGACGTGGATAAAGCAGATCAACAAGATATTTGATGTCTTGGGATGTTCCTAGGAGCAAAAGGTTCCCTTTGCCACCTTCATGTTGTGGGAAGAGGCGATTCTTCGGTGGGAATCAGAAAGCGTACTCAACTCGGCCGCAGACCGAAGATGTCTTGGGAGAAGTTCCAAGAACTATTCAACGACAAGTACTTTTCCGAAAGTATTCGTCACATGAAAGAGGTAGAGTTCATCAAGCTGGAGCAAAATAACATGACCGTGTCGCAGTACGAAGCCAAGTTTGCCCAGTTGTCCCGGTTTGCGTCTCATTTAGTTGATAATGAGGAGAGAATGACGTGAATGTTTCTAAGAGGTTTGAAACCCGAGATACGTCAATATCTTATCTCTCATAAACTGTGTTTGTATTCAGATGTTGTTAATAGGGCTCAGTTATTGGAGCGCGATAATGAGTTAACCCAACCAAAAGAGAGCAACTGATAAAATGATAATACCAGTGATAACAGTCATTGAAGCGGTGACAATAAGCGTGGAGGGAATCAACATGCCAAAAATGGTAACCACTTCGGTGGTAATCATGGCCAAAACAATAAGAATGGACATTTCAAGAAGAGGAGATTCAACAATGATGGAAAGACGTCAACATCAACACCTGTTGTTAAGGAAGGAGAATGACCACCTATCATATGATTCAAATGTGGAGGAGAGGGACACATCAGTCCAAACTACGCGATGCCATCCAAAGCATGTTACAATTGTGGAAGAGAAGGTCACCTGACCTGATTTTGCCATGCACCGAAGACAAGTCCAGCTGGGATGGAGGCATCAAAGGCCATCCCAAACAAGACAAAACTTGTAGTTCAAGGGAGAGCGTTTGTCGTGACCTCCCAGAAAGTAAGAAACCCGAACGAGGTCATCACGGGTAAGCTTATCATAAACTCTAGCGAAGTATATACCTTATTTGATACCGGTTCTACCCATTCTTTTATTTCTCCTACTTGCGTTCAACGTTTAAATTTGACTCCAGAGAAATTGGACTATGACTTATCTGTTGAAACTCCATTGGGAGAAACCTTCATTACATCCACTGTTTATAAGTCTTGTTTGGTTCAAATCGGTACCCTCACATTACCTATCGATCTAATTTCATTGAAAATACTTACATTTGACGTAATTCTAGGGATTGATTGATTAACTACTCATCATGCAAAAATTGATTGTTTTCGTAAGGTTGTTAGCTTTCATATTCCTAACCAACCTATTATGCGAATTCAAGCAACCAAACCATTAAAATAAATCACTATCATCTCAAGCCATAAAGCTATTCGTTTATTGAAAAATGGATGTCAAGCTTTCTTAGCTCATGTCATGGATCTAAACAAAAATACGTCAATTTTGAATGATATCTCTATTGTTAATAAATTTCCTAACGTATTCCCTAAAGAACTTCCTGGCCTATCCCCAGAGCGTGAAATTGAATTTTGTATCGACCTTGAACCCGGTACAAAACCTATTTCCAAAGCCCCATATCGAATGGCTCCTATTGAACTTCAGGAGTTAAAGACCCAACTGCAGGAATTGTTAGACATCGGTTTTATTCGTCCTAGTACGTCTCCTTGGGGTGCTCCTGTTCTATTCGTGAAAAAGAAAGATGGGAATATGCGACTTTGTATTGATTATTGGCAGTTGAATCATGTCACCATCAAAAATAGGTACCCATTGCCACGTATGGATGACCTGTTTGACCAGTTACAAGGAGCCAAATTCTTTTCAAAGATTGATCTTCGTTTCGGATATCACTAATTGAAGATTAGAACCGATGACATTCCAAAGACGGCTTTCAGAACTCGGTACGGGCATTATGAATTCCTAGTCATGTCTTTTGGATTGACTAATGCTTCTGCTGCCGTTATGGATATGATGAACTGAGTATTCAAGGAATATGTGGATCACTTTGTGGTCGTCTTTATTGATGACATCCTCATATATTCCAAAAGTCGTGAAGATCATGAGCAACACTTGAGGCTGATACTCCAAAAGCTTCGTGAAAACAAGCTTTATGCCAAATTAAAGAAATGCGAGTTCTGGCTTGAGGAAGTAGCATATCTTGGGCATGTGGTATCAAGTCATGAAATTTCTGTTGACCCGACAAAGATTGAAGCTATTCAAAGCTGGGAACAACCTAAATCAAATGATCCGAAATCGTAGCTTTCTCGGCTTAAATTTGGTTATTATAGGAGATTCGTAGAAGGGTTTTCTCGAATCGCTACTCCATTAACTCAGCTGACTCGAAAGGATACAAAATTCGGTTGGAGTGAGGAATGCGAGAAGAGTTTTCAAGAACTCAAGAGGAGACTTATTTCAGCACCTGTTCTGACAATACCATCTGGCTCGGAGGGATTTGTCATCTACAATGATGCTTCGAGCAAAGGGTTAGGATGTGTTCTCATGCAACATGGGAAAGTCATAGCCTATGCCTCTCGACAAATCAAAGAATATGAGAGGAATTATCCTACTCATGATCTAGAGTTGGCACTGGTTGTCTTTGCACTTAAAATTTGGAGGCATTACTTGTATGGGGAGAAAGTGGAGATCTTTACGGATCATAAAAGCCTCAAATATTTCTTCACTCAGAAGGAACTCAACATGTGACAAATGACGTTGGCTTGAACTATTGAAAGATTATGATCATACCATCTAATACCATCCCGAAAAGTGAACGTGGTAGGTACGCATTGAGTAGAAAGATCATATCGCGTACGAAAGTGCGATATTATCAACGCAAAGGCCCATTTTGTATGACTTGCAAAGGATGGAGATAGAGATAAAGACTCTGTGGATCCACGTGATGATGGCAAATATCTGAGTAGAACCGAACTTTAATCGATAAAGTTAAAACTGCTCAAGCTACTGAGACTTGGAGTGATGCGTGTATGAGGAAGAAAGTGCAAGAAGGTGCTATGCGAAGCAAGAATCGATGAAGAAGGAATACTTGAGTTAGCTCCAGACTTTTTGTTCCTAACGACCACGATTTAAAGTATAAAATCATGATGGAGGCGCACAACACATCGTTTGTAATCCATCTCGGGAGTACCAAAATGTATCATGATCTTCGTCATACATTTTGGTGGAGCAATATATAAGAGAAAGATAATATTTGTTTATCTCAAGGTTTCTAACTTGTCAACGAGTCAAGGCGGAGCATCAAGTACCAAAAGGTCCATTGTAACCACTTGAAATTCCAGAATGGAAGTGGGATCACATTACCATGAATTTCATTACTGGTCTTCCCAAGGTTTCTCAGGGCATAGATGCAATTTGGGTCATTGTTGATAGATTGACCAAGTCTGCTCATTTCTTACCTATACGAGAAACTTATACACTTGAACGTCTTGCTCGTATGTACATAAACGAGGTTGTAAGATTGCATGGTATGCCAGTATCCATAGTTTCTGACCGAGACCCAAGATTCACTTCAAGATTTTGGGTTAGTTTAGAAAAATCTATGGGCACGAATTTACGATTTAGTTCGGCATATCATCCTCAAACGGACGGACAATCAGAGAGGACTATTCAAACTCTTGAAGATTTATTAAGACTCTGTGTCCTTGACTTCATGGGAAGTTGGGACAAGTTCTTACCATTGGTGGAGTTTTCCTATAACAATAGTTATCAAGCAAGTATTGGCATGACTCCATTCGAAGCGTTGTATGGAAGAAAGTGTCGCTTCTCTCGGTATCTTTGGGATGAGGTGGGTGAAGCAACGTTGTTGGGACCGGAGTTAAGATGCGTATGACTACGGAAAAGATTCAAACAATCCGACAACGTATAAAAACCTCACAAGATCGACAAAAGAGTTATGCTGATCTTCATCGAAAGGACGTGGAATTCGATATTGGGGATCATGTGTTGTTACGTGTTGCTCCATGGAAAGGAGTTACGAGATTTGGAAAGAGAGGAAAGCTCAATCCTCTATTCATTGGCCCATTTTTAATCCTCAATCGAGTAGGAACTGTTGCGTATAGACTCGCTTTATCGCCAAGTATGTCTCGTGTTCATAACATTTTTCATATATCCATGTTACGTAAATATGTGGAAGACCCGAACCACATTGTTGAGTTAGAACCGGATGAAATAGCGGAAGATTTAACGTATGAAGAGGTTCCTGTTCAAATCTTGGATAAGAAGGAACATATTCTACGCTCCAATGTTATACCTCAAGTTAAAGTTTTGTGGAGAAACCACAATGTTGAGGAAATGACCTGGGAGTTAGAGTCTGAAATGAAATCAAGGTATCCTTACCTCTTCGACATAACAGGTACGTACCCTAATTTTGAGGGCGAAATTTTATAAAAAGGGGAGGTTATAAGACCCCAACTTTTATGAATAAAAATGAATATTCTATAAATATCATTTTTGAATATTATGGAGTGAATTTGATATAATGTTATAGTTGTGAGTAATATTTATAAATTTTGCAAACTACGCAAGTTGTTATATTATATTCGATTGGTCAGGGAATATTCGTTTTAACAGAGAATATTCGTACGACGGCAGAATCATTGGTGGACCCCATAACAGAATTATTTTCGGATTGAGAAAACGACAAAAATATTTTTTATGAAAATAACGGCGGAAGTTTTACCGTTAAGTGTTGAAACACCCGGTGTTAAAAGTACAGTAATACGCGCGGGTGTATAGTAGCACACGGTATTGATTATTGATGCTTACGTGAGAAGTCACTCAGTTTTGTTCAATTATTGTTGCAGTAATTGTTACATAGTATCTCACGTTATTTGATTTAATTATTGTTGATATTTTATATATTATTAAATCAATAATTGAGACGATGAAGTTATTAATATTATTATTTGCAATATTAACGATATCTAGAAGTTCTGTCAAGGAGAGGTTTGGTCACCTAATTGCACGCCAATATGGAGAAATCCTTATTGGAAAGCCCCCTCTTTCTTGGAAATGACCTGGTCAATTAATATTGTGAATTATAATAGTGATGATAAATGTTGTTAAAAATATTGAGAGAATTTTTATGAAGTATTTGATGTAAATTTTATTTATTTTATGAACCCCCATTTACCCATTTTCAAATAATCGAAAGGAAGTTATAATGTATATATATATGTGTATTATATATATATATATATATATATATATATATATATATATATATATATATATATTTGACATGTATATATGTGTGCGTGTAAGTAGTGTGTGTGGGTGAAAGTATGTGAATAAATGGTGCCGTGGAAATAAGGGATAAGGAAATGGGAGGGAAAAAATGTGGTGGTAGTGATGTTGAATTAATATTATATATATATATATATATATATGTAATGTTTAACATTCTTTAATAATTATTCATAAGGTCATTAGTTCTTAATCCTTCATTAGTTCTAATAATTGTTCAAGCATCTACCTTTGTCTTAGAGATGCTAGATTCCTGAATTACTATCCCAGTATGATAGGTGCGATGGAATCAAGTTTGCACAATGGACCTATCCATTTTAATTGCTTTCCTGATTTCACACTAAGCCTTAGTGATCAATATCTATTAAAAGCTTTAACATTAAACATTAAAATATCTGGTGAGATCACTCATATGATTGAGGGTTCTCAACCCATAGCTTTGATTTACAGGATTTATTATAAGACCATGAAAACGAATTTAAACGTTCATGCTCTTAATAAAAGTCCTAAGGATCAAACTGTATTAATTCAAAGTTTAACTAGTGATGCTAATATTCAAATCCCGAGAACCATCCTCTGGAAGGATATTACGTTACCTAGTCAATGGACTTTACCCAATGAAATTCCACAACAACCTATGGTCAAAAATCTGTTAAATATTGAAAATGTTAAGCAATTTTCTGATGGAATGGTCAAGATAAGTTTTGAAAGCGTGCAAAGACCGCTTATTATTGAAGATTTTACTAGTTCTTTAGCACCTTCATTTTACACTAGAAGAGATAATTTGAAGTACTCAAGAATCCTTCAGCTTAGGGATATTAAATTAAAGGAATCCTTAATCAAGGTCAAGCTAGTCACCCTTGTTATGCATGAAGTTGACCTCATTGAAGAGAATCCTACTCTCCTACTTCTTCCGAATTTCCAACTCGATTGATTTTGAAATCCCTATTAATAATCAACTAAGAGTCATTAAAAAGAATTCATATTAGATTGGGACAATCTTGTAAAGGATTTTAATTCTAAATCTAATAAAGAAAAAAGACACCGGCTTTAAGCTCCAATCACCCTTCCAAAAGGAACGTGATAAAATGGTTAATAGATGGAAATGTTTTATTAATAAAGAAAAAATAAACATTACCTTTTACGATTGGTATGATCAATATCAAGGTAAATGTAGTGTTATTACTAAAACTCAATGGATACGAGAAGATAAGTCAAAATTTCTTCTAGTCATCCCCCATTAAAAGCTGCTCTAATCCCGCTTAAAATTGGATTAAAAATGTGTATTGACTTTAAATTAGCTAAACAAGCCAAGAAAGACAAAAAGAAAAAGCTAAATCTGAGTTAGACACGTTACATGAACAATATGAGTTTACCACCGCTTGCTCCTCCGGAAAGGAAGCACTGCATAAACATATTGATTATCATAAAAGTAACAAACGTCATAAACAAAGATGCTGGTCATAGAAAAGATAAAAATCAAGAAGATTATTATAGTAAACCTAAACCCACAAATAAAAAATATAATAAAAATCATCTAAAAAATTTGATAAAAGTAAAAGCTGTTTGCACAATCAGGGCGTAAAGGGCATTACAAAAATGAATGCAAAATAAAAAAAAGAAATTATCTCAATTAAATATCTCTAATAAGATCTCTTGAACAATTATTAGAACTAATGAGAATGAGAACAATGTCAAGAATGATGAAGGTTACGATATTCCTTATTCTTCTAATAAGCGGTTCTAGTAATCATGAAACAGATAGTGACAATGACGAAGTCACTATTTGTACTAACAATTGCAACGAAAAGTGTTGCATTAAGCAAATCAATGTAATTAATAAAGATGAAGAAGAAAGCTCTCTTCTAATCGATTTAATTAGTAAAATTTCTAACCCTGAGTTAAAATCTCAGTATACTAAACAATTAAAAGATTTATTTACTAAAGATAATAGAGTTAAGGATAAAATTGTTAAGGCTAAAGTTAAACCAAAGATTTAGTCCTAATAAAACCCTGAACGATTTAAAACTCCTAGGTTAAGGAAGTAACCTTCCAGAATTAAATCAAGAAGTCAATAAACTAAAAAGGAAATTTCTAACCTAAAATTAGAAGTCTCTAATTTAAGAAAAGATTTTGATGACAAAAGATCCGACCTTCATGTTCAAGATTCTTCCTCTAGTGAGGAAGATCACGATGAACCCGAATCATCCGGTACTTAAGGAAGAAAGCCGATCTTTTTGTTCAAGGTCTTTCACTTAAAAGAATTAAGGATATTACCATCCAAAAATGGTATATTTCCATTAATCTAGTTGTCAATAAAACCTTTTCAATACAACTTCCTGCCCTAGTTGATACCGGCGCAGATTTAAACTATATTCAAGAAGGCTTAATCCCAACTATTTCCTATAGGAAAACTAATGAAAAATTGAATTCAGCCAATGGTAGTCAAATAGAAATTAAATATAAGTTACCTAATGATCATGTCTGTCAAGATAATGTGTTTTAAAACATCGTTTGTTTTAATCTGCAATCTTACGGATAAGATCATCTTAGGATTACCATTTATATATTTACTTTACCCTTTTACTACCAGTAATGAAGGATTAAGTTGTAATCATTTAGGAAAGAAAATAACATTTAAATTTCTTATTAAACCAAAAGAAAGAGATTTAAAATTTATTCAAGAAGAATCTATTTCCAAATCATTAAATTTATTAAATTGTAAATCCACTCATTTGAATTTCTTAAAGGAAGAAATTAAGTACAAACGAGTTGAAGAACATCTACAGAATAAAGAAGTTCAAGAAAAAATTGAAGAGTTAAAAATCTATTTAAAAGACAATCTTTGTTCTGATTTTCCTAATGCCTTTTGGCATCGGAAAAAACATGTTGTAAGGCTCCCTTATGCTAAGGAATTCAAAGAACACCTAATTCCTACTAAGGCCAGGCCAATACAAATGAATCATGAACAAGTAGAGTTATGTAAAAAGGAAATTAATGATCTCCTTAGTAAAGGTTTAATTAAACCCGAAGAAATCCCTGGTCTTGTCACCCGCCTTCTATGTTAACAATGAAGCGAAAAAAGAAAGAGGTGTACCTCGTCTAGTCATTAATTACAAACCATTGAATAAGGTTCTAGAATGGATTAGGTATCCCCTTCCCAACAAAGACGACCTTATCAATAGATTAAGTAACGCCACAATATTCAGTAAATTTGACCTTAAGTCCGGTTTCTGGCAGATTGCCATTCATCCTGATGATAGATACAAAACAGCATTCACTATTCCGTTTGGTCATTACGAATGGAATGTCCAGGCATTTGGCCTAAAAAATGCTCCCAGTGAATTCCAAAATATTCTCAATGATATATTAAACCCTTTCAGTCATTTTATTGTCGTTTATATCGATGATATTCTCATTTTTTCAAAGGCCATTGAAGAACACATTAAACATTTGAAATCGTTCTTCAAGATAGTTAAAGATAATGGTCTTGTTCTTTCACCTTCCAAATGCAGCCTATTTCAGGTCAGAGTAAGGTTTCTTGGTCTTAATATCTTTAGAGGACAAGTTCAGCCCATTGAAAGAGCTATTCAATTCGCTGACAAGTTTCCCGATAAGATAACCAATAAAACCCAATCGCAGAGATTTCTTGGCTCGCTTCGATTATATTGACAAGTTTTACAAGAATCTTAGGAAGATTTGTAAACCTCTTTTCCAAATAAGCCAAAAGACAATCCTCCACTTTGGACCGACGTTCATACTTACGTCATTCAACAAGTAAAAATTTACGTCAAGAATTGCCTGCTTCGCATTTCCAATGATTCAACAGATAAAATTGTTGAAACCGACGCTCGGATATTGGATTCGGAGGCATTCTTAAACAAAAGTTAACTACTGATTCCCGTAACAAATTGTTCGTTTTCATTCCGGTGCATGGAATAAGACACAATTAAATTACATCTTATTAAAAAGAAATACTTTCTTTAGTATTATGTATTAATAAATTTCAAAGTGATCTATTAAATAAGAAATTTTTAGTCCAGTATTGATTGCAAGTCAGCAAAATATATCTTAGAAAAGGATGTTGAAAATCTAGCCTCTAAGCATTCCTGATTTTCTCACTCGGGAATTTATCAATACAGGTACTATTCAGACATGAGCATTAGAGGATCATCTTCCTCAAGGGGTCCGGGTCGCCCTACTGGCCCAAGTAATCAACCAAGAGGAACTTTGATTCCTCACCCAATCACCCCCAGCTTTATCACCAAACAAATTCATAGTCCTTGGAACACTTCCCAAGCCATATAGTTCAAATTTTAACCATGAAGCTTTGAACCAATTGACCCTTTTAGTAATCCAACCAAGGCTTCATCTTCAGTTCCTACTCATCCTCATTCTGAGCATATGGTTAAATGGGAAAATTACCTTTTTCATATTGAACCCTACATGAAACCAAAAGAAGACCCCATTAAGCTTCACGCCAGCTTTTTTTCCCGGATGGCATTTCCAAATTTCGGCTCCTTATAAATCTCTTGTATTTTATAAGGATATTCTTCTGAAAATAGAGTCAGTAAAAATTAAACCAATTTACGCCAACAATGATAAGACTAAAGTTCTTTATCATTCTTTATACATTAAACAGTTTATTAAAATGTCTGATTGGGGGAAAAACCCCTCCGATCTTATGAATCACTCTAGTCAAGATAATTCTTTCTGTTATTATGATTATATTGAAGCTTGGTACAAGGTTCTCCTTCACCAAAATGAATCATATAATCATTCATGGTTCATTCAATTTGACCATAAATTCAAGAACCCAATCCCCTATTGGTTTATTCTTTGGTGGTACAGGTTAGGTTCTACTTATGACCTTCTTCCCGACCTCCTTAAAGTTCAACTAAATCATTTTAGCAATCACATTAAAACAGATCCAAAGAATGACGTAGTTCCCCTCACTCTTTTATTTGTTAGTAAATATAAGATCCTTGGATTCTTAAATGGTAGTACTGAAATTCCACCTCCTCTACTCCAAATCGATGGTATTCATCGATCCACTCCTTGAGTGTCTACGCCTCTTTATGTTAAGTGGTGGGATAAATTAAACGACATTAACGAGAATAGTTGGTCGTTTCAAGCAGAATTTCCTGTTGCTCCGATTTCCCTCTTCCATCACGTACCATTCCTCGAAAGCTAGTAAAGAAAAAGAGTCAAAATCCAACTCAAAAGAGTCTAAAAAATCATCCCCACTGGTTCAAAGATGTTCTAATAAAATTACGATTTTAAAAATTGTTCCAAAGAAGAATTAATAAAATTGCCCAAGCACTCAACAAAAGGATTGACGGAAATTTATACATGAAGAAGCCTCAGTATGTTCTTCATCCTCCGTACATGGTTCTCCCAAGAACCTCAATGATGATAATGATCCATACAAAGACCATCAACCTACAGGGGCGCTTCGCCAGATCCATTTGCACGATGTCCTCGATTATTTGCACTGCCTGGCATCCAAATTTCACCAATCAATATGAAGAATTTCCTGCTTTTCCACCGAAAGCAGCCCCAGTCACATGCGTCTGCTCCAAAAGATAAAAGATGCTCTCTTTTCCATCAAAAGCATCAATGAGTCAAAAGTTGTCGGCCATTTGGCCAAAAGCGTTTACATTTACATTTACTAAGGTAAAAGTAAAAGCATTTTACTTAAAGTAAAAGTCGATTCTTCGGGGACAACAATGATGTCATGTTGTTGATCGCTTCGCTTTTTTTGAAAGTCGATGATGACTTGTGGAGCCATCTCTGTTGATCGACCGTCCGCCTCTCCGCCGGCAGTCTTGGGAGAGGTCTTGTTGATCATCTTCTCAGATGGATCACCATCCCTATACTATCTAGCCCCAAAATTTTTATCCAGGATTTTCCCTTTTACCTCAAAAAATTAGGTTTATAAAGAGAGGAGAAAATTTTTTCACCGAACAATTGGTCAACATCTTCAAAATTTCATAAATTTTATAAAAAGTTTTGTTTAAAAACAAATCAGACTGTGTCTGACACAAAGGATCACTCGATTGGCCTTGATCTATCAGTGAACTCGATCTAAACAGTCTAGCTCGTCTTAACTGATTAATCAAAAATTTGTTCTTTTGTCATTCCGCTTAACTCAAACCCGTCTTACCTTATGTAAACTCATACCTATAGATCTAATGATTCCCTTAGCCTAAACTGCTCCCACGCTGTAGACTTACAACGGCATAACGGGACTTATGGCGATCTCAGGTGTTTTACAGTAAGCTAGGTGATTTAAGGATGGAGCAAAAGAAGAAAAAGTTTGAATAAACATTTAGAAGCTAGGCTAACTGTTTTGGACCGGGAACCACCAATAGAACCAAGAACCAACCGTGTGTGGCTCGATACCATTTGTGACAAATGAATAAGTTTCTTAATAAAATTTAAACATAAAGAAGAAACTTAAAGAAGATGACCAAATGAATCGGAAAAGTAATCTCTTTCTTTTATTTATAAACAACAGAGGAAAGGATTACGTATAACCTAGATAAACTGTAAATGGAAGAGAGAAATATGAAGAACTTCTTCTTCATCTTACTAGATGAAGGAAGCAACAAACTTCTTCTTCGCTTCCTTTCTAGAGAGAAAAGCGAGAGAGGACCTCAGGTGAGGTTTTCTTACAAAAGAAAAGCCTGAGTAACTCTAAACACTTTGAGTTACTTAAATAGAAAACTAAAAAGTAAATTACTATTGAATCACGCAGGATTCACTATTACATTTACTAAAGTAAAAGTACAAAGTAAAAGTAATTTACTTAAAGTAAAAGTAAAAGTAAAAACATTTTACATTTACATTTACTAAGGTAAAAGTAAAAGCATTTTACTTAAAGTAAAAGTCGATTCTTCGGGGACAAACAATGATGTCGTTGTTGATCGCTTCTCTTTTGCCAAAAGTCGATGATGACTTGTGGAGCCATCTCTGTTGATCGACTCGTCCGTCTCTCTGCCAATCTTGGGAGGTCTTTGTTGATCATCTTCTCGGATGGATCACCATCCTATATACTATTCAAATTTCAAAATTTTTATCCAGGATTTTCCCTTTTACCCCGAAAAATTAGGTTTATACAGAGAGGAGAAATTTTTTTCACCGAACAATTGGTCAACATCTTCAAAATTTCATAAATTTTATTAAAAGTTTTGTTTAAAAACAAATTAGACTGTGTCTGACACAAAGGATCACTCGATTGGGCTTGATCTATCAGTGAACTCGATCTAAACAGTCTACTTCGTCTTAACTAATTAATCAAAAATTTGTTCTTTTATCATTCCGCTTAACTCAAACCCGTCTTACCTTATGTAAACTCATACCTACAGATCTAATGATTCCCTTAGCCTAAATCTGCTCCCATTTGAAGACTTACAAACCAAGATAACGAGACTTATGGCGATCTCGTGTGTTTTACAAGAAGGCTAGGTGATTTAAGGATGGAACAAAAGAAGCAAAAGTTTGAATAAACATTTAGAAGCTAGGCTAACTGTTTTGGACCGAGAACCACCAACAGAACCAAGAACCAACCCGTGTGGCTCTGATACCATTTAACAGCGGAATAAGTTTCTTAACAAAATTTAAACAGAAAGAAGAAACTTAAAGAAGATGACCGGTGAATCGGTAAAGTAATCTCTTTCTTTTATTTATAAATAGTTGAGGAAAGGATTACGTATAACTTAGATAAACTATAAATGGAAGAGAGAAGTATGAAGAACTTCTTCTTCATCTTACTAGAAGAAGGAAGCAACAAGCTTCTTCTTTCTTCGTTTCTAGAAGAAGCGGAGAAAGGACCTCAGGTGAGGTTTTCTTACAAAAGAAAAGCCTGAGTAACTATAAACACTTCGAGTTACTTAAATAGAAAATTGAAAAGTAAATTACTATTGAATCACACAGGATTCACTATTACATTTACTAAAGTAAAAGTACAAAGTAAAAGTAATTTACTTAAAGTAAAAGTAAAAGTAAAAGTATTTTACATTTATATTTACTAAGGTAAAAGTAAAAGCATTTTACTTAAAGTAAAAGTCGATTCTTGGGGACAAAGAATGATGATCTTGTTGTTGATTGTGATTCTTTACGTAAAGTCGATGATGACTTAATGGAGCCATCTCTGTTGATCGATCGTCCGTCTCCTACTTGGGTCTTAGGAGGGGGGTTGTTGATCATCTTCTCAGATGGATCACCATCCCTATACGATTCAGCCCCAAAATTTTTATCCAGGATTTTCCCTTTTACCCCGAAAAATTAGGTTTATAAAGAGAGGAGAAAATTTTTTCACCGAACAATTGGTCAACATCTTCAAAATTTCATAAATTTTGTAAAAAGTTTTGTTTAAAAATAAATCAGACTGTGTCTGACACAAAGGATCACTCGATTGGCCTTGATCTATCAGTGAACTTGATCTAAACAGTCTACTTCTTCTTAACTAATTAATCAAAAATTTGTTCTTTTGTCATTCCGCTTAACTCAAACCCGTCTTACCTTATGTAAACTCATACCTACAGATCTAATGATTTCCTTAGCCTAAAAAGCGCTCCCATTGTGTAGACTTACAACCAAGATAACGGGACTTATGGCGATCTCGTGTGTTTCAAGATGTTTAGGTGATTTAAGGATGGAGCAAAAAGAAAAAAAGTTTGAATAAACATTTAGAAGCTAGGCTAACTGCTTTGAATGGAACCACCAATGTAACCAAGAACCAACCATGTGGCTCGATACCATTTAACAATGAATAAGTTTCTTAATAAAATTTAAATGCAGAAGAAGAAACTTAAAGAAGATGACCGGAATGAATCGGTAAAAGTAATCTCTTTCTTTTATTTATAAACAATTGAGGAAAGGATTACGTATAACCTAGATAAAATGTAAATGAAGAGAGAAGTATGAAGAACTTCTTCTTCATCTTACTAGAAGAAGAGGAAGCAACAAGCTTCTTCTTCGTTTCTTAGAAGGCGAAGGAGAGAGGACCTCGGTGAGGTTTTCTTACAAAAGAAAAGCCCGAGTAACTCTAAACACTTGAGTTACTTAAATGAGAAAAGCTGAAAAGTAAATTACTATTGAATCACGCAGATTCACTATTACATTTACTAAAGTAAAACTACAAAGTAAAAGTAATTTACTTAAAGTAAAAGTAAAAGTAAAAACATTTTACATATACATTTACTAAGGTAAAAGTAAAAGCATTTTACTTAAAGTAAAAGCTGATTTTCTGGGGGACAGCAATGATGATGTTGTTGACTGCTTTCTGCTTTTGCCGAAAGCTGATGATGACTTGTGGAGCCATCTCTGTTGACTGACTGGTCCGTCTCCTGTCGGTGCCAGAGGGTGCTGTTGATCATCTTCTCAGATGGATCACCATCCCTATACTATTCAGCCCCAAAATTTTTATCCAGGATTTTCCCTTTTACCCCGAAAATTAGGTTTATAAAGACAGGAGAAAATTTTTTCACCGAACAATTGGTTAACATCTTCAAAATTTCATAAATTTTATAAAAAGTTTTTTTAAAAACAAATCAAACTGTGTCTGACACAAAGGATCACTCGATTGGCCTTGATCTATCAGTGAACTCGATCTAAATAGTCTACTTCGTCTTAACTAATTAATCAAAAATTTGTTCTTTTGTCATTCCGCTTAACTCAAACCCGTCTTACCTTATGTAAACTCATACCTACAGATCTAATGATTCCCTTAGCCTAAACTGCTCCCACGCTGTAGACTTACAACGGCATAACGGGACTTATGGCGATCTCGGTGTTTTACTGATGGCTAGGTGATTTAAGGATGGAAGCGAAAAAGAAAAAAAGTTTGAATAAACATTTAGAAGCTAGGCTAACTGTTTTGGACCGGGAACCACCAACAGAACCAAGAACCAACCGTGTGGATCTGATACCATTTGACAGCGGAATAAGTTTCTTAATAAAATTTAAACAGAAAGAAGAAACTTAAAGAAGATGACCGGTGAATCGGTAAAGTAATCTCTTTCTTTTATTTATAAACAGTTGAGGAAAGGATTACGTATAACCTAGATAAACTGTAAATGGAAGAGAGAAGTATGAAGAACTTCTTCTTCATCTTACTAGAAGAAGGAAACAACAAGCTTCTTCTTCGTTTCTTAGAGAGAAGGCAGAGAGAGGACCTCAGGTGAGGTTTTCTTACAAAAGAAAAGCCTGAGTAACTCTAAACACTTCGAGTTACTTAAACAGAAAACTGAAAAGTAAATTACTATTGAATCACGCAGGATTCACTATTACATTTACTAAAGTAAAACTACAAAGTAAAAGTAATTTACTTAAAGTAAAAGTAAAAGTAAAAACATTTTACATATACATTTACTAAGGTAAAAGTAAAAGCATTTTACTTAAAGTAAAAGCTGATTTTCTGGGGGACAACAATGATGATGTTGTTGTTATCGCTTTCGCTTTTTAGAAAAAGTCGATGATGACTTAGGAGCCATCTCTTGTTGGTTGATCGTCCGTCTCACTCTGTCGGTGCCAGGGTGTCTTTATTGATCATCTTCTCGATGGGATCACCATCCCTATACTATTCAAATTTCAAAATTTTTATCCAGGATTTCCCCTTTTACCCCGAAAAATTAGGTTTATAAAGAGAGGAGAAAATTTTTTCACCGAATAATTGGTCAACATCTTCAAAATTTCATAATTTTTATAAAAAGTTTTGTTTAAAAACAAATCAGACTGTGTCTGACACAAAGGATCACTCGATTGGCCTTGATCTATCAGTGAACTCGATCTAAACAGTCTACTTCGTCTTAACTGATTAATCAAAAATTTGTTCTTTTGTCATTCCGCTTAACTCAAACCCGTCTTACCTTATGTAAACTCATACTTACAGATCTAATGATTCCCTTAGCCTAAACTACTCCCACGCTGGAGACTTACAACGGCATAACGGGACTTATGGCGATCTCAAGTGTTTTACAGTAAGTTAGGTGATTTAAGGATGGAGCAAAAGAAGAAATTTTTGATTAATCAGTTAAGACGAAGTAGACTGTTTACATCGAGTTCACTGATATTGAGTGATTATGTCACCATATGTTAGGTTATCATAATCGATATATCCTAAATCTTTGCTTAACTCTTCACGAACTTTATGTACGAATAATGAAGGTAAACCATTGACGAATTTTTCTTTCCAGAATGGTTTGTTACTATCAGTTCGCAACATAACTCGTGAGGTAAACACATCTTTATACCACCTAAAATCACTTAGGTGGGACAAGTGAGGTTATGAACAAGTAGAGTTATGTAAAAAGGAAATTAATGATCTCCATAGTAAAGGTTTAATTAAACCCAATAAATCCCCTTGGTCTTGTACTGCCTTCTATGTTAACAATGAAGCAGAAGTTCCTCTTGATCATACTAGTTAAGGAATCAAAGTTCCTCTTGGTTGATTACTTGGGCCAGTAGGGCGACCCGGACCCCTTGAGGAAGATGATCCTCTAATGCTCATGTCTGAATAGTACCTGTATTGATAAATTCCCAAGTGAGAAAATCAGGAATTGAATTGTTATTACATTTGATGTATTCAATATCAAAATCAAAAATGCTCAATATGGCTTGTCATCTAGCAAAAGAATGCTTAGAGGCTAGATTTTTAACATCCTTTTCTAAGATATATTTTGCTGACTTGCAATCAATACGGACTAAAAATTTCTGATTAAATAGAAAACTTTGAAATTTATTAATACATAATACTAAAGAAAGTATTTCTTTTTTAATAATACTGTAATTTAATTGTGTACTATTCCATGCACCGGAATGAAAACGAACAATTTGTTCTGGGGAATCTGGAGTTAACTTTTGTTTAAGAATGCCTCCGAATCCAATATCTGAAGCGTCAGTTTCAACAATTTTATACGCTGAATCATTGGAAATGCCAAGACAGGGCAATGCCTTGACGTAAATTTTTACTTGTTGGACGACAGAAGTATGAACGTCAGTCCAAGGTGGAGGATTGTCTTGCAAACGCTGGAAAAGAGGTTTGCAAATCTTCCTAAAATTCTTGTAAAACTTGCCAATATAATTGAGCGAGCCAAGAAATCTCTGCAGTTGGGTTTTATTGGTTATCTTATCGGAAAACTTGTCAGCGAATTGAATAGCTCTTTCAATGGGCTGAACTTGTCATCTAAAGATATTAAGACCAAGAAACCTTACTCTGACCTGAAATAGGCTGCATTTGGAAGGTGAAAGAACTAGACCATTATCTTTAACTGTCTTGAAGAACGATTTCAAATGTTTAATGTGTTCTTCAATGGCCTTTGAAAAAATGAGAATATCATCGATATAAATGACAATAAAATGACTGAAAGGGTTTAATATGTCATTGAGAATATTTTGGAATTCATTAGGAGCATTTTTTAGGCCAAATACCTGGACATTCCATTCGTAATGACCAAACGGAGTAGTGAATGTTGTTTTGTATCTATCATCAGGATGAATGGCAATCTGCCAGAAACCGGACTTAAGGTTAAATTTACTGAATATTGTGGCGTTACTTAATCTATTGATAAGGTCATCTTTGTTAGGAAGGGGATACCTAATCCATTCTAGAACCTTATTCAATGGTTTATAATTAATGACTAGACGAGGTACACCTCTTTCTTTTTCTGCTTCATTGTTAACATAGAAGGCGATCTGACCAAGGGATTTACTTGGGTTTAATTAAACCTTTACTAAGGAGATCATTAATTTCCTTTTTACATAACTCTACTTGTTCATGATTCATTTGTATTGGCCTGGCCTTAGTAGGAATTAGGTGTTCTTTGAATTCCTTAGCATAAGGGAGCCTTACAACATGTTTTTTCCAATGCCAAAAGGCATTAGGAGAATCAGAACAAAGATTATCTTTTAAATAGATTTTTAACTCTTCAATTTTTTCTTAAACTTCTTTATTCTGTAGATGTTCTTCAACTCGTTTGTACTTAATTTCTTCCTTTAAGAAATTCAAATGAGTGGATTTACAATTTAATAAATTTAATGATTTGGAAATAGATTCTTCTTGAATAAATTTTAAATCTCTTTCTTTTGGTTTAATAAGAAATTTAAATGTTATTTTCTTTCCTAAATGATTACAACTTAATCCTTCATTACTGGTAGTAAAAGGGTAAAGTAAATATATAAATGGTAATCCTAAGATGATCTTATCCATAAGATTGCGGATTAAAACAAACGATGTTTTAAAACACATATTATCTTGACAGACATGAACATTAGGTAACTTATATTTAATTTCCATTTGACTACCATTGGCTGAATTCAATTTTTCATTAGTTTTCCTATAGTAAATAGTTGGGATTAAGCCTTCTTGAATACGATTTAAATCTGCATGTGCAGATCATCAACTAAAGGCGAAGTCAGTATTGAAAAGGTTTTATTGACAACTAGATTAATGGAAATATACCATTTTTGGATGGTGATATCCTTAATTCTTTTAAGTGAAAGACCTTGAACAAAAAGATCAGTTTCTTCATTAGTACCAGATGATTCAAGTTCATCGTGATCTTCCTCACTAGAGGAAGAATCTTGAACATGAAGGTCGGATCTTTTGTCATCAAAATTTTTTCTTAAATTAGAGACTTCTAATTTTAGGTTAAAAATTTCCTTTTTTAGTTTATTGACTTCTTGATTTAATTCTGGAAGGGTTACTTCCTTAACCGGAGTTTTAAATCGTTCTAGGGTTTTATTCAGACTAAATACTGGTTTAACTTTAGCCTTAACAATTTTATCCTTAATTTTATTATCTTTAGTCAATAAATCTTTTAATTGTTTAGTATCTTTGAGATTTTAACTCGGGATCGAAATTTTACCTTGATTAAATCAATTAGCGAAGAGCTTTCTTTTCATCTTTATTAATTACATTGATTTGCTTAATGCAACACTTTTCGTTGCAATTGTTAGTACAAATAGTGACTTCGTCATTGTCACTATCTGTTTATATAATTACTAGAACTCGCTATTAGAAGAATAAGGAATATCGAACCTTCATCATTCTTGACATTGTTCTCTATTCTCATTAGTTCTAATAATTGTTCAAATCTTCGCTTAGAGATATTTAATTGAGATAATTTCTTTTTTATTTTGCATTCATTTTTGTAATGCCCTTTCTGGCCACAATTGTGGCAAACAATTTTACTTTTATCAAATTTTTTAGATGATTTTTATTATATTTTTTAATTTGTGGGTTTAGGTTTACTATAATAATCTTCTTGATTTTTATCTTTTTATATTTCGCGTCTTTGTTTATGACATTTGTTACTTTTATGATAATCAATATGTTTATCAGGTGCTTCCTTACGGAGGGAGCAATCGGTGGTAAAAACTCATATTGTTCATGAAACGATGCCTAACTCAGTATTTAGCTTTCTTTTTTGTCTTTCTTGGCTTGTTTAGCTAATTTAAAAGTCAATACACATTTTTAATCCAATATTTTGAATATAACTGATTATGTCACCATATGTTAGGATATCATAATCCATATATCTTAAATCTTTGTTTAACTCTTCACGAACTTTATGTGCGAATAATGAAGGTAAACCATTGATGAATTTTTCTTTCCAGAATGGTTTGTTACTATCAGTTTGCAACATAACTTGTGAGGTAAACACATCTTTATACCACCTAAAATCACTTAGGGTGGGACAAGTGAGGTTACTTAACTGGTCGTGAATTCTCTCAGTAATATTACTGGGAGTACCAACAAAATGTTTAATAATGGTAAAAATTAAAGTATTAACACCATCTGGCGGACCAATACCAACATCTTCATCAAAGATGGGATTGCCGTCATAGTCTATCTGAATAGCATGAATTATTGATAATCTAGTATCTTCAGTGAGATGTTTTTCCCACCAAGATCTGAGAATACCAGTGAATCCACTAGCTAACAACTCAACAATATCTGGCTGAGACAGGTTGTTGAATTTAGTTATATAGTTTGTTTCTTACTATGTACATGTGGTTCAATTTATTTAATATCTCTTGTTCATTTGAATCCATCAATATTCCATTCATAGATTTTATTAGATGATACAGAAAACTGTTTATCTAGATTTCTCTCTTCGAACTGTAGATCCGGAGGAGTAGGTCTAGAATACCAGTTTCTGGTTATACTAGTGTTTTTGACTGTTAATTTATTTAACTGATCATTAAAGTTCGAAATTGAATCGAGATTAGAACGATCATTATTCTTACCGCTTTCAATATCAATTTCAACTTGATCAATAGTAGCAATAGTGCCACTTGGACCGGGTTCAGTTTTTAATTTTTTAAATAACTTATCAATTGATCGAACAAGTTCACTATCATCATTAGGCAGACCTAATTTACTTTTATTTTCTGTAAACTTATTAAAGGATGTTCAATTTTTGAATCGGGTTTTTTGATAATGGTTTCTTTAAACTTTTCTTCAATCCTATCTAGCTGTCTTCCTACAGTTGCTAGATATTGATTACTAAATTTTAATTGTTCAATTATTTTTTTATCATCTTTGTTACCATCTGAAACCTTAAAAGGGCTGACAACAACAAACAAATGTATTTTTAACCGGGATTAGAACAGTTTCTAATGGGGGATGACTAGAAGAAATTTTTGACTTATCTTCTCGTATCCATTGAGTTTTAGTAATAACACTACATTTACCTTGATATTGATCATACAAATCGTAAAAGGAAATGTTTATTTTTTTCACTGTTAATAAAACGTTTCCATCTATTAACCATTTTATCACGCTCCTTTTTGGAATGGTGATTGGAGCAAAACTGGTGTCTTTTTTCTTTATTAGATTTAGAATTAAAATCCTTTACAAGATTGTCCCAATCTAATATGAATTCTTTTTTAATGACTCTTAGTTAATTATTAATAGGGATTTCAAAATATGACTGAGTTGGAAATTCAGAAGAAGTAGGAGAGGAGGATTCCTCTTCAACAGGGTCAACTTGTGCATAGCAAGGGTGACTAGCTTGACCTTGATTAAGGATTCCCTTTAATTTAATTTCCCTAACTGAAGGATTACTGAGTACTTAAGTATCTCTTCTAGTGTGAACTGAAGGTGCTAAAGAACTAGTAAAATCTTCAATAATAACTGGTCTTTGGGTACGCTCATAATTTATCTTGACCGTTCCATCAGAAAATTGCTTAACATTTTCAATATTTAACAGATTATTGACTAGAAGTTGTTGTGGAATTTCATTGGGTAAAGTCCATTGACTAGGTAACGTAATATCCTTCCAGAGGATGGTTCTCGGGATTTGAATATTAGCATCATTAGTTGAACTCTGAATTAATACAGTTTGATCCTTAGGACTTTTATTAAGAGCATGAACGCTTAAATTCGTTTTCATGGTCTTATAATAAATCTCAGAAATCAAAGCTATGGGTTGAGAACCCTCAATCATATGAGTTATCTCACCAGATGTTTTAATGTTTAATGTTAAAGCTTTTAATAGATGTTGATCACTAAGGTTTAGTGTGAAATCAGGAAAGCAATTAAAATGGATAGGTCCATTGTGCAAACTTGATTCCATCGCACCTATCATACTGGGATAGTAATTCAGGAACCTAGCATCTCTAAGATAAAGGTAGATGCTTGAATTAATTCCCTTAATGTTCAATGGTTTAACCTAGACTTGTACTAGACCAATGTGGATAAAATTGTAACCTTTCTTCCTATGTTTTTTAATGACATCAGGAGATAAAAGACTACAATTTTCATACTCTTTGTTAATTGCGTAAACTTTTTCTACAGTTTTAACATTATAATCGGTTTTGAAGTTATCGAAAAATGTTAACTGGTAAATTTCTTTAGGAGATACTCTAGGTATGTTCCAATTATGTAAAGCTTGACTAATGTTTTCATAACTGTGTGATTCTTGGTTAACTATGTCTGGAACAGGAGGCAAAGTCGACCGGTTACTAGTTGAGGAGTTAGACCTGAATAATCTACTCATCTTTTACAGATTTTCAAAATAAATTTTTATTCATTATTCTTCCATTCATACCCTCTTACCTTAGACAGACTCATACCTGTGTTCTATACCCGACACTGCTCACCCAAGAGACTTACAAAAGGTAGAAACAATAAGACGGTAGTGCATACAACTAATCAAAGGTAGTAACAATTCAATTCCTGATTTTCTCACTCAAAAATTTATCAATACAGGTACTATTCAGACATGAGCATTAGAGGATCATCTTCCTCAAGGGGTCCGGGTCGCCCTACTGGCCCAAGTAATCAACCCAGAGGAACTTTAGTTCCTCACCCAGTCACCCCAGTTTATTAGTCAAACAAATTCATAGTCCTTGGAACACTTCTCAAGCCATATAATTCAGCTTTAACTAGTAAGCCTGAACCAATTGACCCTTTTAGTAATCCAACCAAGGCTTCATCTTCAGCTCCTAGTCATCCTCCTTATGAGCATATGGTTAAGTGGGAAAATTACCTTTTTCATATTGAACCCTACATGAAACCAAAAGATGACCCCATTAAGCTTGATGCCCAGTTTTTTCCCCCTGGATGGCATTTCCAGCCCCTGGCTCCTTAAAAATCTCTTCTATTTTATAAGGATATTCTTCTAGAAACAGAGTTAGTAAACATTAAACCAATTTACGCCAACAATGATAAGAATAAAGTTCTTTATCATTCTTTATACATTAAACAGTTTATTCAAATGTCTGATTGGGGGAAAAACCCCTCCGATCTTATGAATCTCTCTAGTCAAGATAATTCTTTCTGTTATTATGAATATATTGAAGCTTCGTACAAGGTTCTCCTTCACAAAAATGAATCACATAGTCATTCATGGTTCATTCAATTTGACCATAAATTCAAGAGCCCAATCCCCTATTGGTTTGTTCTTTAGTGGTATAGGTTAGGTTCTACTTATGACCTTCTTCCCGACCTCCTTAAAGTTCAACTAAATCATTTTAGCAATCACAGTAAAACAGATCCAAAGAATGATAGAGTTCCCCTCACTCTTTTATTTGTTAGTAAATATAAGATCCCTTGAATTCTTAAATGGCAGTTCGGAATTCCACCTCCCTCTACTCCAATCAATGGTATTCAGTCAGATCCACTCCCTCGAGTGTCTCGCCTCTTTTATGTTAAGTGGTGGGATAAATTCGACATTAACAGAATAGTTGGTCAGGTTCAGCAGGAATTTCCTGTTGCTCCAGTTTCTCTCTTTCATCAATACAAATATTACTCAAAGCAGTAAAGAAAAAGAGTCAAAATCCAAGTCAAAAGAGTCAAAATCGGTCCCACCGGTTTCAACATGTTCTAGTAAAATTTCGATTTTAAAAATTGTTCCAAAGAAAGAATTAATAAAAATTGCCCAAACACTCAACAAAAGGATTGACGGGTTTACATACATGAAGAAGCCTCAAGATGTTCTTCATCCTCCAAACGCGGTTCTCCCAATAACCTCAATGATGATAATGACCCATACGGCACCATCAACTTACAGGACGCTCAGGATCCATTTGCCTGATGTCCTCAGTTATTTGCACCTGCTTCGTGACCAAACTTCACCAATCAATCGTCGAAGAATCTCCTGCTTTTCCGAAAAAGCATTCATATCACGTCTGCTGCTCAAAAGATAAAAGATGCTCTCTTTTCCACCAAAGCATCAATGAGTCAAAGTTGTTGTCACCATTTGGCCAAAAGCGTATGTATTTAGTCAAAAGTAATTACTATTCATCAATAGTGAAGTGTCTCAGTATTTTAATTTTCTTTATGTAATTATTTTACCCCAGCTTAATGTAATAGTTCCCTTTCCTCGATCTATAAAAGGAAATCGAACTTATTTGCGCAAGCGGACTTGAAACTTAGTAAGACTCGAGTTCCTTCTCGCATTTAATCTTAGGTTTCTACCACTTGCTTAGCTACTTAACCCTCTTCTCTTCCTCTTTAAATGTTTCTTTAATAAGTAAGTCGGTTTATTTTCTCATCTTTTGTTTGTAAATATTTCAATTATCAATAAATTTGTTTTTATTTAGTAATCGAAATTGTGATTAGTTGCATGCACTACTTTGTTTGTTCTATTTCTTATTTCTATTTTGCTTCCGTCCCCAAATGGTATCAGAGCCAAGTTATTTGTTTCTAGTTGCCAGTAAGATCTAGTAGTCTGTTCATTCATTTACTATTTTCTAAATTTTCTCTTTTATTCTTATTCCGAAGTCATCTAACTTACTTCAGTCCACCTTGTTCGTGTCTACCTTTTATAAGTTTCTTGGGTGAGCAGTGTCGGGTATAGAACACAAGTATGAGTCTTTCTAAGGTAAGAGGGTATGAATGGAAGAATAATGAATAAAAATTTATTTTGAAATCTGTAAAAGATGAGTAGATTATTCAGGTCTAACTCCTCAACTAGTAACCGGTCGACTTTGCCTCCTGTTCTAGACATAGTTAACCAAGAATCACAAAGTTATGAAAACATTAGTCAAGCTTTACATAATTGGAACATACCTAGAGTATCTCCTAAAGAAATTTACCAGTAAACATTTTTTGATAACTTCAAAACCGATTATAATGTTAAAACTATAGAAAAAGTTTACGCAATTAACAAAGAGTATGAAAATTGTAGTCTTTTATCTCCTGATGTCATTAAAAAACATAGGAAGAAATGTTACAATTTTATCCACATTGGTCTAGTACAAGTTGCAGTTAAACCATTGAACATTAAGGGAATTAATTCAAGCATCTACCTTTGTCTTAGAGATGCTAGGTTCTAATTACTATCCCAATGATAGATAGGTGTGATGGAATCAAGTTTGCACAATGGACCTATCCATTTTAATTACTTTCCTGATTTCACACTAAGCCTTAGTGATCAACATCTATTAAAAGCTTTAACATTAAACATTAAAACATCTAGTGAGATCACTCATATGATTGAGGGTTCTCAACCCATAGCTTTGATTTACAGGATTTATTATAAGACCATGAAAACGAATTTAAACGTTCATGCTCTTAATAAAAGTCCTAAGGATCAAACTGTATTAATTCAAAGTTCAACTAGTGATGCTAATATTCAAATCCTGAGAACCATCCTCTAGAAGGATATTACGTTACCTAGTCAATGGACTTTACCCAATCAAATTCCACAACAACTTCAGAGTCAATAATCATTAAATATTGAAAATGTTAAACAATTTTCGGATGGAACTCCAAGATAAGTTTTGAAAGCGTGCAGAAGACCAGATTATTATTAAAGATTTTACTAGTTCTTTAAAGACTTCATTCACACTAGAAGAGATACTTAAGTACTTAGTAATCCTTCAGTTAGGGATATTAAATTAAAGGGAATCCTTAATCAAGGTCAAGCTAGTGACCCTTGCTATGCACAAGTTGACCCTGTTGAAGAGGAATCCTCCTCTCCTACTTCTTCTGAATTTCCAACTCAGTCAGATTTTGAAATCCCTATTAATAATCAACTAAGAGTCAGTAAAAAAGAATTCATATTAGATTGGGACAATCTTGTAAAGGATTTTAATTCTAAATCTAATAAAGAAAAAAGACACCAGTTTCGCTCCAATCACCCTTCCAAAAAGGAACGTGATAAAATGGTTAATAGATGGAAATGTTTTATTAACAATGAAAAAATAAACATTACCTTTTACGATTGGTATGATCAATATCAAGGTAAATGTAGTGTTATTACTAAAACTAAATGGATACGAGAAGATAAGTCAAAAATTTCTTCTAGTCATCCCCATTAAACTCGTTTCTAATCCCAGTTAAAAATACATCTGTTGTTGTCAGCCCTTTTAAGGTTTCAGATGGTAACAAAGATGATAAAAAAATAATTGAACAATTAAAATTTAGTAATCAATATCTAGCAACTGTAGGAAGACAGCTAGATAGGATTGAAGAAAAGTTTAAAGAAACCATTATCAAAAAACCCGATTCAAAAATTAAACATCCTTTAATAAGTTTACAGAAAATAAAAGTAAATTAGGTCTGCCTAATGATGATAGTGAACTTGTTCGATCAATTGATAAGTTATTTAAAAAATTAAAAACTGAACCCGGTCCAAGTGGCACTATTGCTACTATTGATCAAGTTGAAATTGATATTGAAAGCAGTAGTCAGTCAGATCGTTCTAATACTGATTCAATTCCGAACTTTAATGATCAGTTAAATAAATTAACAGTCAAAAACACTAGTATAACCAGAAACTGGTATTCTAGACCTACTCCTCCGGATCTACAGTTCGAAGAGAGAAATCTAGATAAACAGTTTTCTGTATCATCTAATAAAATCTATGAATGGAATATTGATGGATTCAGTGAACAAGAGATATTAAATAAATTGAACCACATGTCTATAGTAGCAAACAGCTATATAACTAAATTCAACAACCTGTCTCAGCCAGATATTGTTGAGTTATTAGCTAGTGGATTCACTGGTATTCTCAGATCTTGGTGGGAAAAACATCTCACTGAAGATACTAGATTATCAATAATTCATGCTATTTAGATAGACGATGACGGCAATCCCATCTTTGATGAAGATGTTGGTATTGGTCCGCCAGATGGTGTTAATATTTTAATTTTTACCATTATTAAACATTTTGTTGGTACTCCCAGTAATATTACTGAGAGAATTCACGACCAGTTAAGTAACCTCACTTGTCCCACCCTAAGTGATTTTAGGTGGTATAAAGATGTGTTTACCTCACGAGTTATGTTGCGAACTGATAGTAACAAACCATTCTGGAAAGAAAAATTCGTCAATGGTTTACCTTCATTATTCGCACATAAAGTTCGTGAAGAGTTAAGCAAAGATTTAGGATATATCGATTATGATAACCTAACATATGGTGACATAATCAGTTATATTCAAAAAATTGGATTAAAAATGTATATTGACTTTAAATTAGCTAAACAAGCCAGTAAAGACAAAAAAAAAAGCTAAATACGAGTTAGGCACGTTCTGTGAACAATATGGTTTACCACCGCTTTCTTCCTCCGTAAGGAAGACCACTGCGTAAACATATTGATTATCATAAAAGTAACAAACATCATAAACAAAGACGCAAATATAGTAAAAAGATAAAAATCAAGAAGATTATTATAGTAAACCTAAACCCACAAATAAAAAATATAATAAAAATCATCTAAAAATTTGATAAAAGTAAAATTGTTTGCCACAATTGTGGGCAGAAAGGGCATTACAAAAATGAATGAAAAATAAAAAAGAAATTATCTCAATTAAATATCTCTAATGAAGATATCGAACAATTATTAGAACTAATGAGAATAGAGAACAATGTCAAGAATGATGAAGGTTCCGATATTCCTTATTCTTCTAATAAAGCAGCCTAGTAATCATGAAACAGATATAGTAATGATGACGAAGTCACTATTTGTACTAACAATTGCAACGAAAAAGTGTTGCATTAAGCAAATCAATGTAATTAATAAAGATGAAGAAGAAAGCTCTCTCGCTAATTGATTTAATCAAGAAAATTTCTCGATCCCGAGTTAAAATCTCGTTATCTAAACAATTAAAAGATTTATTGACTAAAGATAATAGAGTTAAGGATAAAATTGTTAAGGTTAAAGTTAAACCAAAGATTTAGTCCTAATAAAACCCTAGAACGATTTAAAACTCCTACAAGGAAGTAACCCTTCTAGAATTAAATCAAGAAGTCAATAAACTAAAAAAGGAAATTTCTAACCTAAAATTAGAAGTCTCTAATTTAAGAAAAGATTTTGATGACAAAAGATCCGACCTTCATGTTCAAGATTCTTCCTCTAGTGAGGAAGATCACGATGAATGTAAGACCCCAAATAATTAATAAATAAAATTTAATTTCCTCTATTTATTATTTTGAAATAGTAAGGGTTGATGTGATTAATGTGGATAGTTATGGGTAAAATACGCAAATATTTCAAAATAAGCAAGTGGTTATAAAATATTCATTGTTGTTTGGAGAATATTCGTTTAGTCGTGGAATATTCAATCTTTATCGGGGAATATTCGTACGACGCCAAGACCATGTGTGGGCCCCATAACGAAAGCGATTGGAGGAAGAAAATGAAAATATAAGTTGTTTAAAAATAACGGCCGTAATTGTTACCATTTACACCGTTGGAATACCCGTGGTTAAAATACAAGAAATAGGCGTTGTTGCACAAGAAGATTACTCGGTATTGCACCAATTATTGACTCTTACGTGAAGAAGGCACTTTACTCAATAATGGTTACTGATAATTCTCAAAGATTTTTTATTTATTGGTTCAATAATTGTTGCGTTGATATTTTATATTCTTTGTTGTTTCAATAATTGTCATTACACAAGATTTTTCATTATCGAAGCAATAATTCATATTATCTGAATAATATTATTAGATAACATTATTGGCAATGTCTAGAAAGTTCTGTCTAAGGAGAGGTTTGGTCACCTAATTGCGCTACCAAGAAGAGAGAAATTCTTATTGAAAGCCCTTCTTTCCTGGAACCGTCGGTTGTCAATATTGTGATTCTCGTAATATTATTTGTGAATAATTAATTATTGATTCATATGATGAGGAAAATATTGATTTTATGTGGATATAGATGGAGAAAATTTTTAATGTGACAATTGTTGAAAATTGAAATTCTATCTTTTTTCGATAAAATAATTCATTTAAATATATATATTATTATATTTTAATAATATAATAATGGTGATATTTTTACAACGAATGTGGGATATATGAGTATACGAGGAGGAAGAGTATTTTTGTTGCAATAAATGTTTAAAACATGTTAAACATGTCTCATGGACCCCATTTATTGATGAAATTTGATTATAGCCTCTAAAATCACCCGTTTGTGGATTTCTTCCAATCTCTGCTTTGGAATTTGGAAAAACTTTCTTCCGCAGAAGTTGTAGAGAATTGAAATTCCTATAAAAACTTGCGAGATTCAATTTTCCGACAAAAGGGATATTTATTGTGAATTATTGAAGTTCGAAGTTCAAATAATTGATTTTTGGAAGTTTTAATTGTTTAAAATAACAAAACGTTTTTTAAAAGTTTTGTGAGGTGGGCTACTTGTGTTGAATGTCAATTCAAATTGATAAAAGTGTGCATAAAAATTTAATAATTATATATTAATATTTTACTAAATTTTCTCGCTTTAGTGTTCTAAGCAATTTCTATAAATAGGTGTTTAGGTTAGAATTGAAAATTACACCGTAAATCAAGTTTTCTCTCTATATTATCGAGTTTATTCTTGTGAGTATTTTGAGTATACTTTGAGTATTGCTATACGATGAAAGTTCGTTATAACCTATATCCAAAGATTCCAGCTTAAATCTTTGTTTTTCCGAGGTAAGGGATATTATTTTTTTCGTAATGATATTATTTCTTCAATATCATTATGCTGAAATATTGATCTGAAGTTTTTATTAAATTTGGAACTTTTTCATGTCGGGGTTACTATTCATGAGTTACTATTCACGAGTTACTATTCACGAGTACTATTCACGAAGCGTGAAGATGTTTTTTGTGAAATTTCTATCTTTTGGTGTTGGAGTTACTATTCACGTATACGGCATTATTCACGTATACGGCACTATTCACGAATACGGCACTATTCAGTGAAAAATAAAATTTCTTCTTTTTGTCCAAAATATCTATATGGATACTAGCTTTGATTGTATCCATGTTTTGATCATTCTTGAATTTTACACTACTATGATTATTTTTGAGGTATTTTTGGACGTGGATAAAACAAAGTACGAATCCTTAATCCTTAATCCTTGTCATTTTGTTTCACTGGATTCGTTTCTTTAAAAAAAAATATGTTTCATCAACCTCAGTCTTAAATGATGATATTATTGAATATCTTTGGTCTCAGAAGTCGCAAAGATGAATGATTTCGATGAATATCTTTGGCTCAGTAGTGCAAAGATGAATGATTTCTGATGAATATCTTTGGCCCGTAGTGCAAAGATGAACAGGTGTTTAGATGAACATGACCAACTGGTGAATGTCCTTGGCCTGTAGTGCAAGGATGAATATATGATTCCAGATATATATTAATTGATGTTACAGGGATAAAAATATTGATGATGGACTGTTAAATTCATAGATATTAGTAGATTTCATCCTCTACGTAACTCTTCTATGAATTAATATTTTCGCTGCGAATATTGATTTAAAACTTGTTGTCTATTGTATTCTATTAAATTTTTCCCTGTTGAAGACTAACGATAATTTGTTGTATATTATCTTAGTCATAATATTCTTTACTGGGCTAGTTGAGCTCACCCTTTTCCTTTTTGTTCCATTTTTCTTCTCAGGAGGCGAGAATGTAATGAAAGTGCAGTCCTGGGTATTGAATGATGGTTTTAGAGAGTTGTTTAGTAGTCCTCACCATTTTGTAAAATAATGTATCAATAATTATGATGAGGATTTATTTGTATGTGGATATTGTTTAGATGGCAATATTTGTATTTAAATTCACAGCTTTACTATTGTAATAATAAAGTTGTAGTTATTTCGCATGCAGTGTATTGACAACTCGTAATGGGTGATGTATACCTATTTTGGGGTGTCACAGGTTGGTATCGAGCTTAGGGATATGATCTCCAGCGAGATCTGGAATAGAACTAAGAGGGAGAGACGAGTAAATCCTTCGCTAGTGTGTCCTACCTAAACTTATTTGATAGTTGGTCAAGATATATGGATATTATGTGATATTTTGATTTCCTTAATTAACCCTTGTTTTATGACGATGATTTGAGAATGTCGAATGAGAATATTAACAATGGAAATGAGACCGTGGAGACGCCTTTGTACTCACCAACGAGGAGAATGTGCAACAGTCGGCAATGTTCCTCCCGTGAACAACACCACCGAAAGCGAGATGATGAACGAGGGATGTTTAGAAGCTTTTTACGATTCATGCAAAATTAGGCGAGGGAGACTAGTGTTCAAAACATAGGAGGAAATGATAGCAATTCACGGGTTGTCACAAACCAAGCGATTCAAAGAGTTGGGACCACCGAATTTAAGGAAAGCCCCGATCCGATCATGGCGGAAACATGGGTCAAGCAAATTACCAAGATATTCGATGTCTTGGGATGCACGGAGAAACAGAAGGTTCCATTCGCCACCTTTATGTTCCGTGGCGGCAGGCAGACTCATCGATGGGAGTCATGAAGCGTACTCCATCCACCCAAGACTCAAAGCATGTCTTGGGAGACGTTTGAAACTATTTAATGACAAATACTTTCCGAAAGTGTTCGTCATATGAAAAAGAAGTGGAGTTTATTAGACTAGAAGCGAGAACAACATGACGGTGTCAAAGATGAGGCGAAGTTTGCAGAGTTATCCAGTTTGCACCTCATTTGGTGGAGAATGAGGAACGATGGCGCTGGATGTTTCGAGAGGTTTGAAACCCAAGATACGTCAAGATCTCATCTCTCATAAATTTTCTCTCTATTCAGATGTTGTTAATGAGGCTCAATTGTTAGAAGCGAGATAACGAGTACTACCAACCGAGGTACCACAATCGAGGATCATACCCAGAGATATGCGATCAACAAAACAACAATAACCAAAGGAGAAAGAAAAAGATTTGGACAAAAATGGTAACCACTCTGGTGGTAATCATGGCCATGAAAATAGAAGAAGCGAGTTAGGAGGAGATTTTAAAAGAGGAGACTCAACAACGACCGTATGAAAGACGCGATGCAGCCAAGAAGACTTGGTTCCAAGGGAGGAGAACGACCACCGGTATATCTATAAATGCGGAAAGAGGGACATATCACCAAACCGCCCACAACAGCCTCGGGTATGCTATAATTGTGGAAAGGAAGGACATATCGCTTCGAGATTGCGCACTAGCGAAAACCTAGTTCAATGATTTGGTGACTCAAAAGATCGTCCCCCGAAAAAGTCAAAGTCAATCGGTTCTCGAAGAGCGCTGGTCAGTGGTCGTCAAAATGCGAGAACCCAAACGAGGTGATCACGGATAAGCTATTTATAAATTCTTGTGCGCTTTATACTTTACTAGATACCGGGTCTTTGCCCATTCATTTATCTCTCCCTTGTGCTCAACGCTTAAACTTGACTCGGAGAAATTCGACTTTGACCTATCTCGTGGAAACTCCGCTAGAGAAAACTTTCACGACATCCACTGCTTATAAATCTTGTTTGATTCAAGTTGGCACCATCACCTTACCCGCTGACCTTATCTCTTTAAAGATACTTGCTTTTGATGTGATTTTAGGGATTGATTGGTTAACTACTCATCATGCCAAAATTGATTGTTTTCGTAAGGTTGTTAGCTTTCATATTCCTAAACAACTCCGTTGTATTTAATTCAAGCAACTAAACCATTAAAATCAATCAACGCTCATATCTAATCATAAAGCTATTCGTTTATTAAAAATGGATGTCAAGCTTTCTTAGCCCATGTTATGGATTTGAATAAAGACACGCCAAATTTGAATAATATTCCCGTTGTTATTGACTTTCCGACGTATTTCTGAAGAACTTCCCGGTCTACCCCGAACGTGAAGTTGAATTCTTTATTGACCTTGAACTCGCATACAAAGCCCATTTCTAAAACCCCATATCGAATGGCTCCTATTGAACTTCAGGAGTTAAAGGTCCAACTACAGGAGTTGTTGGACATCGGTTTCATCCGTCCTAGTACATCTCCTTGGGGTGCTCCTGTTTTATTCGTAAAGAAGAAAGACGGGAATATGCGACTTTGTATTGACTATCAAGAATTGAACCATGTCACTATCAAGAATAGGTATCCTCTACCTCGTATTGATGACTTGTTTGACCAGTTGCAAGGAGCACAATTCTTTTCAAAAATCGATCTTCGTTCTGGATATCATCAGCTGAAGATTAGAACTGAGGATATTCCAAAGACCGCTTTTAGAACTTCGATGACGGGCATTATGAATTCTAGTCATATCTTTTGATTGACTAATGCCCATCTTGGCTTTCATGGATATGATGAATCGAGTATTCAAGGAATATTTGGATCAGTTCGTTGTTGTCTTTATTGATGACATCCTCATATATTCCAAAAGCCGTGAAGATCATGAGCACCATTTGAAGCTGGTACTCCAAAGGCTTCGTGAAAACAAGCTTTATGCTAAGTTGAAAAAATGCGAGTTTCGGCTTGAGGAAGTTGCATTCCTTGGGCACGTGGTGTCAAAACATGGAGTATCTGTTGACGTGAAGATTGAAGCAATACAAAGTTGGAGCAACCAAGACGGTGGATCAAGTACGTAGCTTTACGGGTCTAGTGGGTTATTATTGGAGATTCGTGGAAGGGTTTTCTCGAATCGCTACTCAGCTAACTCAGTTGACTTTCGGAAGGATACAAAATTCGTTTGGAGTGAAGAATGCGAGAAGAGTTTCCAAGAGTTTAAGAGGAGACTTATTTCGCACTGTCTAACAATACCATCCGCACGGATGGATTTGTTATCTGACGATGCTTGGGCAAAGGGTTAGGATGTGTTCTCATGCAACATGGGAAAGTCATAGCCTATGCCTCGCGACAACTTAAAGAATATGAGAGGAATTATCCTACTCATGATCTAGAGTTGACAATTGATCGTTTTCATGTTAAAGATCTGGAGGCACTATCTTTATGGGGAGAAAGTGGAGATATATTCGGACCATAAAAGCCTTAAATATTTCTTCACTCAAAAGAACTTAACATGCGACAATGACGTTGGCTCGAGCTATTGAAAGACTACGACCACACTATTCAATACCATCCTAGAAAAGCGAACGTGGTAGTGACGACGTTAAGTAGAAGATCATCATACGCAGAACGAGGTGCGATGATGTCAAGTATACGCGATAAAGCCAACTTTAATAGAAAAAGTTAAGGTTGCTCAAGCCACCAATCCGGAGGCGATGCATATGAAGAAGAAAGTACAAGAAGGTGCTATTCCTAAGCGAGAATCGATGAAGAAGGAATACTTGAGTCCACTCTAGACTTTGTGTTCTAACGACTCACGATTTGAAGTACAAGATTATGATGGAGGCACACAATACACCATTTGCAATCCATCCTGGGAAGTACTAAAATGTATCGTGATCTTCGACATACATTTTGGTGGAACAATATGAAGAGAGAGATTGCAAAGTTTATCTCAACATGTTTAACTTGTCAACGTGTAAAGGCGGAGCATCAAGTGCCTAAGGGACCATTGCAACCACTTGAGATTCCGAAATGGAAGTGGAACACATTACCATGGATTTCGTTACGGGTCTTCCCACGGTTTCTCAAGGTATAACTGCTATTTGGGTTATTGTTGATAGATTAACCAAGTCTGCACATTTCTTGCCGATACGGGAGACTTATTCTCTTGAACGTCTTGCTAGTATGTATGTAAATAAGATTGTGAGGTTGCATGGTATGCCAGTATCTATAGTTTCGGATCGTGACCCAAGATTCACTTCAAGATTTTGGGTTAGCTTGCAAAAAAGCTATGGAGTGCAGGATTTATTTATTCGCCGCATACCATCCTCAAACGGACGGACAATCAGAGAGGACTATTCAAACTCTTGAAGATTTATTAAGACTCTGTGTCCTAGACTTCAAGGGCAGTTAGGATAAGTATTTACCATTGGTGGAATTCTCCTACAACAACAGTTATCAGGCAAGTATAGGTGTGGCTCCATATGAAGCATTATATGGACAAAAGTGTCGCTTCCAATATGTTGGGATGAGGTGGGTGAAGCAACATTTTGGGACCCGAAGTTAAGACGTATATGACTCACCGAAAAGATCCAAATGATTCGACAACGATATAAAAAGCAGTACAAGATCGACAAAAGAGTTATGCGGATCTTCATCGAAAGGACGTGGAATTTAGTATAGGGGATCATGTATTGTTTCGAGTTGTTCCATGGAAGGGAGTTACAAGATTTGGGAAGAGAGGAAAGCTCAATCCACGATTTATTGGTCCATTTCAAATTCTTGACCGAGTAGGAAATGTAGCCTATAGACTCGCGTTACCTCAAGTATGTCTCGTGTTCATAATGTGTTTCACATATCCGTATTTCGTATAAATATGTGAAAGACCCAACCACGTTATTGAAAGTTAGAACCTGGACGAGATAGCCAAGACTTAACGTATGAGAGAGTACCTGTCAAGATCTTGGATAGAAGGAGCATGTCCTACGACGAAGGTCATACCACAAGTTAAAGTTTTGTGGAGGAACCATGCTATAGAAGAAATGACCTGGGAATTGGAAACGGAAATTAAAGCGAGGTATCCTCACCTTTTCGAAACACCAAGTATGTATGTCAATTTCGAGGACGAAATTTCATAAGGAGGGGA
Organism: Panax ginseng; assembly: GCA_020205605.1. Taxonomy (NCBI): domain Eukaryota; kingdom Viridiplantae; phylum Streptophyta; class Magnoliopsida; order Apiales; family Araliaceae; genus Panax; species Panax ginseng. The sequence continues at coordinate 15,624,136 of CM035130.1, forward strand.
GGTTGTAAGACCCTAAATAATTAATAAATGAAATTTAATTTCCTCTATTTATTATTTTGAAATAGTAAGGGTTGATGTGATTAATGTGGATAGTTATGGGTAAAATACGAAAATATTTCAAAATAAGCAAGTGGTTATAAAATATTCATTGTTGTCGGAGAATATAAATATTGATGTGGAATATTCGTACTGTCGGGGAATATTCTTACGACGGCGCAGCCATGTGTGGGCCCCATAACGGAAAGCAATTGGAGGAAGAAAACGACAAATATAAGTTGTTTAAAAATAACGGCGTAATTGTTACCGTTTACACTGTTGGAATACCCGGTGGTTAAAACACAGTAATACGCGTTGTTGCACAGTAGCACACGGTATTGCACCAATTATTGACTCTTACGTAAGAAGGCACTACTCAATAATGGTTACGATAATTACTCGCTCAAAGATTTTTATTTTATTGGTTCAATAATTGTTGCGTTGATATTTTATATTCTTTTGTTGTTTGATAATTGTCATTACACAAGATTTTCATTATCGAAGCAATAATTCATATTATCTGAATAATATTATTAGATAACATTATTGGCAATGTCTAGAAAGTTCTGCATCTAAGGAGAGGTTTGGTCACCTAATTGCGCCACCAAGAAGGAGAAATTCTTATTGAAAGCCCCTCTTCCTGGGAACTTTCGGTTGTCAATATTGTGATTCTCAATATTATTTGTGAATAATTAATTATTGATTCATATGATGAGGAAAATATTGATTTTATGTGGATATAGATGGAGAAAATTTTAATGTGACAATTGTTGAAAATTGAAATTCTATCTTTTTCTCGATAAAATAATTCATTTAAATATATATATATATATATATATATTTTAATAATATAATAATGGTGATATTTTTACAACGAATGTGGGATATATGAGTATACGAGGAGGAAGAGTATTTTGTTGCAATAAATGTTTAAAACATGTTAAACATGTCGGTGGACCCCATTTATTGACCGAAATTTGATTATAACCTCTAAAATCACCCGTTGTGGATTTCGGTCCAATCTGCTTTGGAATTTGGAAAACTTTCTTCGCAAAGTTGTAGAGAATTGAATTTCCTATAAAAACTTGCGAGATTTGAATTTTCCGACAAAAGGACTATTTATTGTGAATTATTGAAGTTCAAGTTCAAAATAATTGATTTTTGAAGTTTTAATTGTTTAAAATAACAAAAACGTTTTTTAAAAGTTTTGTGAGGTGGGCTACTTGTGTTGAATGTTGAATTCAGTGATAAAAGTGTGCATAAAAATTTAATAATAATATTTTACTAAATTTTCTGCTTTGGTGTTCTAAGCAATTTCCTATAAATAGATGCTTAGGTTAGAATTGAAAATCACACCGTAAATCAAGTTTTCTCTCTATATTATCGAGCGTATTCTTGTGAGTATTTTGAGTATACTTTGAGTATTGCTATACGGTGAAAGTTCGTTATAACCTATATCCAGATATTCCAGCTAAATCTTTCTTTTCCGAGGTAAGGGATATTATTTTTTAAAGAATGATATTATTTCTTCAATATCATTATCTTTCAAATATTGATCTGAAGTTTTTATCAAATTTAGAACTTTTTCATGCTCGGGGTTACTATTCATGAGTTACTATTCACGAGTTACTATTCACGAGTACTATTATGTAAGCGTGAAGATGTTTTTTTTTTGTAAAATTTCTATCTTTTGGTGTTTGAGTTACTATTCACGATACTAAATTATTCACGATACTACGACTATTCACTTAATACTACGGCACTATTCAATTTAAAAATAAAATTTCTTCTTTTTGTCCAAAATATCTATTATGGATACTAGCTTTGATTGTATCCATGTTTTGATCATTCTTGAATTTTACACCACTATGATTATTTTTGAGGTATTTTTTTGGACGTGGATAAAACAAAAGTACGAATCCTTAATCCTTAATCCTTGTCATTTTGTTTCACCGGATTCGCTTTCTTTAAAAAAAAATATTTTCATCATTCTTAGTCTTAAATGATGATATTATTGAATATCTTTGGCCTCAGTAGTGCAAAGATGAATGATTTCGATGAATATCTTTGGCTGTAGTAGCAAAGATGAATGATTTCGATGAATATCTTTGGCCCGTAGTAGTGCAAAGATGAACAGTGTTTAGATGAACATGACCAATCGGTGAATGTCCTCGGCTCAGAAAGTGCAAGGATGAATATATGATTCCGATATATATTAATTGATGTTACAGGATAAATATTGATGATGGATCGTTAAATTCATAGATATTAGTAGATTTCATCCTCTACGTAACTCTTCTATGAATTAATATTTTTCATCATGCAGTATTGATTTAAAACTTGTTGTCTATTGTATTCTATTAAATTTTTCCTCATTGAAGACTAACGATAATTTGTTGTATATTATCTTAGTCATAATATTCTTTATCGGGCTAGTTGAGCTCACCCTTTTCCTTTTTGTTCCATTTTTCTTCTTAGGAGGTGAGAATGTAAATGGCGACGCAGTCGGGGTATGGAATGATGGTTTTAGAGAGTTGTTTAGTAGTCCTCACCATTTTTGTAAAATAATGTATCAATAATTATGATGATAATTTATTTGTATGTGGATATTGTTTAGATGGCAATATCTCAGATTTAAATTCACGCTTTTATTGTTGTAATAATAAAGTTGTAGTTGTTTCGGTACCGTGTATTGACAACTCAGAATGGGTGATGTATACCTATTTTGGGGGTGTCACAATGAACCTGAATCATCTGGTACTAAGGAAGAAACTGATCTTTTTGTGAGAAGATGATCAACAAAGACCTCCCAAGACCTAAGTAGAGACGGACCACGATCGACAACACAGATGGCTCCACAAGTATAGGGATGGTGATCCATCTGAGAAGATGATCAACAAACACCTCCCAAGACCTAAGCAGAGAGACGGACCAACGATCAACAGAGATGGCTCCACAGGTCATCATCAGCTTTCGGCAAAAGGAAAAAATAGTCAACAACAACATCATTGCTATCCCCCAGTAAATCAGCTTTTACTTTAAGTAAAATGCTTTTACTTTTACCTTAGTAAATGTAAATGTAAAATATTTTTATTTGAATAATATTATTAGATAGCATTATTGGCAATGTCTAGAAAGTTCTGTCAAGGAGAGGTTTGGTCACCTAATTGCGTGCCAGTAAGGAGAAATCCTTATCGGAAAGCCCCCTCTTTCCTGGGAACCACCTGGTTGTCATTATTGTGATTCTTTAATATTATTTGTGAATAATTAATTATTGATTTATATGATAAGGAAATATTTATTTGATGCGGATATAAATGATGGATTTATTTATGTGGTTATAAATGAAGGAATTAATGTTGAGGTGTTTTATCAATATTTTTGTCAGAAATGAGGTATTAATTAAAAATTAAACCAGTGTTCTTGTGATATATTGCGTGAGTTATAATTTTTAATCCGACCGTTGGATCATTGAGATTTTTGGATATGTTATACATATATAAGTTGAGTATATGTCCACAAATTTTGAACCGTTAAAAATGAACGTATAAATTGTTATGAATTTTAAGAGATGACTGGTTCAGAAATTGTTGAAGTTTCGAAATTTATCATTTTGGTGGAAAATTCTAGAATGCGTGGGCCCTACCTATGGTTAGTGAAGAAATGTGCTGAAATTCTACTTCAAATGTGGTGGGTGGCAATAGTAGCAGGTAAAGCCATCAGGTAGCAGGTCAAGTTTGCTTCAGCGTGCTAACATTTTCCTATAAATAGAGGGCTAAGTTAGAATTGAAAATCACACCAGAAACATAAGATTTCTCTCTTTCTCTCTCTATATTATCAAGCGTATTTTGTGAGTATTTAGATACTTTGAGAGTTGTTATTTAGTTCAAGGTTCCTTCGGCATTATATTCCAGTCAGAAATACTGCTCTTTCGAGGTAAGGGATTGTAAGAGATTTTAAGGGTTATTATGTTTCTTCAGTTTCGTAATTTTTCTGACCTTCAAAAATTCTGGAAAAATTTGAAATGATATTTTGATGAGTTTTCTAGATTGTGTCCAAAAATGGCGATTTTTGGATGTATAGATTAAGAGTTATGAATTTTATAAGAAAAGACTATTTTAAAAGTAAACCCTTATAACTCCTTGTGGTTAACTCCAAAATTGATGAAATTTTTATTGGGAGTACATGTATATAATAGCAGTATACTCTGTAAATTTAGAAATTTTTGGACAAAATTATAATTTATGATAAATGTCTAAATATTCGGCAGTTTTGGCCATATGAAAAATACTAAATGAATTTTAAAAAATTCCGAGAAAATATATGTTCAATATGGGACTATATTCTGATAAATCCCAGAAAAGAAATATTTTTGGAACTGATTTGGTATTTTTCATGAAAATGGTCTAGTTATAAGTAAATAAATTAAATATGTTATGTAAAGTAAAAAAATTGGAAAATAGGATTTTATGGCTTGGAAATCCTATATAAGGTATATGCAGATTTTTTATAAGGGTTTTGGTTATTGGTGATAAAATTTTATGAGTTTGGCATTTTAGGATGATTAAATGGATTAATTAGTAGTGTAAATAATTAAAATAAATTGTTTATAAGTTTAAGAAATGTTATTCTTTCAATATCATTATACTGAAATATTGGTATGGATTTAATTGTGGAATTTCTACCTTTTTCATGTTGGGGTTACTATTCATGAATTACTATTCATGAGTTACTATTCAAGAGTTACTATTCACGGGATACTATTCACGACAAAATTGGTTTCTTTTTCTGAACAAATTATCGTTGATTTATGAATCTTACTCTTAAAATTAAATTCATGTTTTGATCATATTATTTTTATTATCATATATAACATTTTTTTAATCTTGGTGAAGAAATTTCTCTTTGACTTGAGTGTAAAGATGGGTAGATTATTAGTATGATCGTGACTATGAATTCTCTTTGGCCAGTAGTGCAAAGATGAATTGTTGACTGGTATGATCATGACCATTGAATTTACAATTGAATATTTTTAGCTTAAGTGCAAAGGTGAATTAATCAACATGGTTATAATTATGGTTTATATAAATTCTGAAATGATTATGTATTTCTTTGAGATATTAATATCTTTGGCCTGTAGTGCAAAGATGAATTATTAATGAATATCTTTGGCCCGTAGTGCAAAGATAACCTGTTGTTGAATATCTTTGGCACGTAGTGCAAAGATGAATCATTGATGAATATCTTTGGCCGTAGTGCAAAAGATGAATTTATTAGTATGATTATGAATGTGAATCGTGATTTGGTATAACCATGATCTTTGATGTTTCGTAAAGACATGTGATGAAAAATATCTTCGTCTTGGATGAGAAGTTCAAATTTGAACTACAATTATGATTATGAGTTATTCACGTATGATCGTGAACAAGATCTCATTGACTAATGTTACTGTGGTTAAAGCATTGTTGGTGGACTTTTAACATGGAGAAGATAATAGACTTTTATGGTCTATTTGACTCTTCTAACGGATTGCTCATTCACTTTCAACTATGGTTGAAAAGTTTTATCATCTACCATATGTTCTAAATCTCTGATTTATTACTGATGAAGGCTATTGATAATTTAATTATCTTTAGTCATAATATTCTTTAATGAGCTAGTTGTGCTCACCCTTTTGCTTCATAATTCCTTTCAGGTAATAAGAGTGTTGTCGGGTCGAGCGGGGATAACAGAGGAATAGAACGGTGGTCTATAGCTGTTGAGGTTCTCCCTAAATAGTATGGAAATAATTTTATTGAGAACTTTAGATAAGTGTAATGTCGTATTGTATCGCTATTTGATATTTAATTTTGGTGAACTCGAATAGGGTAAGGTGAACCCAACTTTGGAAGGGTGTTTTTCACTATCATACAAGATGTCTAATGACATACGAAAGTTATCATAAGATGTGGTTGTGCACATCCACTTGCTTGAGTATATTTACGAGCACTACCTATATGATCTTCGAGTTTATTTGAAATATAATTTTCAACTGGAGACAGTGGAGATAGTTATATGTCAAGAGAAGACTCACCATTGGAAGGAACATGATAGTAATCTTCTCGTTTTTCTTTAGGGTCTATTGGATCAACCAATGATAATTCTCTGGACATATGATATCTATCATAACTTAGATTCATGGCCTCTTATGTACGAAGGTTTCCTTGAGCACTTCCCAAAGATTTTAATTTCTAAAATAGTTATTGACTGTGTGACGCCCCCAAAATAGGTATACATCACCCATCTTGAGTCGCCAAATACATGGTATAAAATTCAAATACAAACTAATAATACAACAGTCGTGTATAATACGATAACACATATGTTGTGAGTTTAAATATAAATATTGTCTTCTAGACAATATCCATTCTCAGAATAAGTCCTCATTACATTTATTGTCACACTATTTAATAGAATAGTGAGGACTACTAGATAATACTATCATATCCGGACCATCACTCCATTCCCCGACTCGTCCCGACTACGTTCTCATTTCCTGAAGAGAACAGTGAAAGAAAGGGTGAGCTCAACTAGCCCAGTAAGAAATATTATGACTAAGATAATGCAGAATAAATTATCATTAGTCTTCAACAATGTTAAACCGATAAAATACAATAGACATCAAGTTTAATCAAGAAGGAACCAATCCATTAAAAGAGTCAAGTAGAGAATAAAATCTACTATCTTTTATGATTTAAGAAGTTTTTCATCACTTTTATCACGAGACTCAAATTTTAATAAATAATCCACATCATCCTTGCACTACTACCAAGGATATTCATTAGGTCATGACCACAAATTCCATGCACTACGGGCCAAGGATATTTGTGTATTCATCAATGGTCATGATCATGCCAACAATCATCCATCAATGCACTTTCACTACGCCAACGAGGACTTTTATCACATCATTTGTAACATTACTACCATGATTACACCGAATAATCCTTGGTCATAATCATACCAAGTCCATCTATGCACTACAGGTGCCACGATGACTTTCAAAAAAAATATAAACATGAGGATGATGACAATAATATAAGAAAGAATCACACCCCTTACCGTAAAAGAAACTGGATATAGAAGTAGTGAAGTAGCAGAATACTCTTCTTCTTTCTCTCTATAGATTTTCTCTCTATAGCTTCTCTCTATAATTTCTCTCTCTAGAGTTTCAATGAATTCGTAAGAAATAATGAAGGAATGATCTTCTATTTATAGAAGAATGGAATGAATAGTAACTAATTCATGAACGGTCTAGATTGATTTACTTTTAAACGGACGGTCCATATTGATTTACTATTAAAACTTAAAGAAATGGTCCATATTGATTCACTATTCTAACTTTTAAACCAGCGATCCATATTGATTCACTATTATAACTTCAACCAACGGTCTAAAAAATTAGCACATCTCCTCATGGAATAATATTGTACCTAAATACCCGAATGCATAATACTAGAGTGAATAGTAATCAGGTGAATAGTAACTCGTAAATAGTAACTCATGAATAGTAACTCATAAATAGTAACTCGTGAATAGTAACTCGTGAATAGTAACTCATGAATAGTAATTCCGACACGAAAAGTGTCCCGAATACCCGATTGAACAATATAACCTCCAGACATCAATTATCATCAGAATAAATGTCGATTTCTACTAACACAAATAATCTCAACACAATGAAACTATCAAATTCATCTTTAATCAACACGAGCTTATTCATCATTAATATTATAACTCACAATATTTAATAATCAGGTTGTTCCCAGGAAAGAGGGGGCTTTCCGATAAGGATTTCTCCCTATTGGCGCACAATTAGATTATCTAACCTCTCCTTGACAGAACTTCTAGACATTGTAAATAATGTAATTTAATAATATGAATAACTTTGTCGCCTCAATTATTGATTTAATAAAATAACATATAATGCGTATGATAATCTTGTAATAATCGAATCAATAATATGAGAGATATGATGCAACAATTATCGTGGCAATAATTGAGTATAATTGGTGACTTATCACGTAAGCATCAATAATCAATACCGCAGCTACTATGCAACCACGCCAGACATCGTATTTTTTACTACTACTAGGTTATTTTATGACAACTTGCTTACTTTGCAAAATTTTCACATATCACCCTTAACTTTAACCTTTATCAATTTAACCATTTATTAAATAGAATAATTATAAGAAAATTGAATACTTTCATTTCATAAAATTCGGGGTCTCACAGACTGTACATTTATGTAATGTATCAATGTGAGGTGTTATCCATAGTTGGGACATAAGTCACAGTTGGTATTAAAACTCACAGTATATGTGTTATTATATTTTGCACGACAATTGTAGTAATAAAGTTGTAGTTGTTTTCTGTACCATATATTTGGCGACTCAGAATAGGTTGGATGAATTGGACCTATTTTGGGGCGTTACATTTGGTATCAGAGCTTAGGGATATGATTTCTGGCGGAGATCCGGATTAGAACTAAGAAGGGAGAGACGAGTAATATCATTCACTAGTGTGTGTCCTACCTAAGCTGAATTTTCTTACTTAAGTTGACAAATTGTGATATGTCAATTAACCTTTGTTTTGAAGCTATATTCTAGAATGATATCTGAAATACAAGAGATGAGCAATGGAGAAATCATGAGGAGAGGGAAGATGGAATTTGAGATGAAAGCAAGGTATTCTCAACTCTTTGAAATACCAGGTACGTAAATTTCGGGGACGAAATTTCATAAGGAGGGGAGATTGTAAGACCCGAGATTTTATGAAATAAAAGTATTCAATTTTTCTTATAATAAAAATTCAGTAAATGGTTAAATTGATAAAAGTTTAAAGTTAAGGGTGATATATATATAAATTTTAAAATACGCAAGTGGCTATAAAATACTTATTATTGTCGGGGAATATTCGTTCGGACGTGGAATATTCTTCTTTGTCATGGAAGAATATTCGTATTTAATTTTAACGTACCATTTATGGGCCCCATAACGAATAAGCTCATTGATGAAGAAAATGACAAGTTTGAGTTTTTATAAATAACTACGTGTCGTTATCAAGTAACACTCGCTGAAATACCCGTGGTTAAAATACAACACACTACTATTATTGCATGTATTTTTGAATTATTGATTCTTACGTAGAAAGGCACTACTCAATAATTGTTACAAAGAATTATCGCTCAATATTTTATTTTATTGATTCAATAATTCTTTGATTCATATTTTATATTATTGTTGTTTCAATAATTGTCACCGCATGATATTTTCCATTATCGGATCAATAATTCATATTATTTGAATAATATTATTAGATAGCATTATTGGCAATGTCTAGAAAGTTCATCAAGGAGAGGTTTGGTCACCTAATTGCTACGCCAAGAAGGGAGAAATCCTTATCTGAAAGCCTTTTTCTTTTCTCGGGAACTACTTAATGTCATAATTGTGATTACAGTAATATTATTTGTCAATAATTAATTATTGATTTATATGATAAGGAAATATTTATTTGATACTTGATATAAATGATGAATTTATTTATGTGGTTATAAATGAAGGAATTAATGTTGAGGTGTTTTATCAATATTTTTGTCGGAAATGAGGTATTAAAAATCAAACCAGTGTTCTTGTGATATATTGCGTGAGTTATAATTTTTAATCCGACCGTTGGATCGTTGTGATTTTTGGATATGTTATACACATATAAGTTGAGTATGTGTCCACAAATTTTGAATCGTTAAAAATGAACGTATGATTTGTTATGAATTTTAACAGGTGACTAGTTCAGAAATTGTTGAAGTTTCAAAATTTATCATTTTGGTGGAAAATTCTAGAATGCGTAGACCCCACCTATGGTTGGTGAAGAAATGTGCTGAATTTTATTTCAAATGTGGTGGGTGGCAATAGTAACAGGTAAAGCCATTAGGTAGCAGGTCAAGTCTGCTTCGGCGTGCTAACATTATCCTATAAATAGAGGGCTAAGTTAGAATTGAAAATCACACCAAAAACATAAGCTTTCTCTCTTTCTCTCTCTATATTATCGAGCGTATTTTGTGAGTATTTAGATACTTTGAGAGTTTCTATTCAGTGCAAGGTTCCTTCGACTTTACATTCCAGTCAGAAGTACTGTTTCTTTGAGGTAAGGGATTTTAAGGGTTATTATGTTTCTTCAGTTTCATAATTTTTCTGACCTTCAAAAATTCTGGAAAAATTTGAAATGATAATTTGATGAGTTTTCTCGATTGTGTCCAAAAATAGCTGTGACAAACCGTGCGTTATTATCATTTTCACCTGTATTTTGTGCACGAGTCTCCCTCGTCTAATTTTGCATGAACTGCAAAAAGCTTCTAAACATCCCGTCGTTCATCATCTGCTCAGTGGTATTGTCCACAGGAGGAACATTGCCAGCCTGTTGCACGTTCTCCTTGTTGGTGGGTAAAGGTGTCTCCATCGTCTCGTTTACTCCACTGTTAACATTCTCAGTCGCCATTCTCAAATACTGCCATAAAACAAGGGTTAATTAAATAAATCAACATATCACATAATATCCCTCTATACTGACCAACCAACAAATAAGCTTAGGTAGGACACACTAGCAAATGATTTATTCGTCTCTCCCTCCTAGTTATATTCCCCAATCTCCGCCAGAGATCATACTAAGCTCGATATTAATCATGGCGCGCCCCAAAATAGGTATACATCACCCATTTTGAGTCACAATAACATGGTATAGAAACAACTACAACTTTATTAATACAACATATAAACTGTGAGTTTAAATACAAATATTGTCATCTAGACAATATTCACACCCAAATAAGTCCTCATTATAATTATTGGTACATTATTTTATAAAAATGGTGAGGACTACTAAAACAACTTTCTAGAACCTTCATTCCATACCCCGATTAGTACTCGCTACATTCTCGCCTCTTGAGAAGAAAAATGGAACAAAAAGAAAAAGGGTGAGCTCAACTAGCCCAGTAAAGAATATTATGACTAAGATAATATAGAACAAATTATCGTTAGTCTTCAACAGGGAAAAATCTGATAAAATACAATAGACAACAAGTTTCAGATCAATATTCGCAGGGAAAATAATAATTCATAGATGAGTTACGTAGAGAATGAAATCTACAATAATCTATGAATTTAAAAGTTCATCGTCATTATTTTATCCCTGTAACATCAATCAATATTCATCTTGAATCAAATATTCATCTTTGCACTACAGGCCAAAGATATTCATCACCGGGTCATGTTCATCTCAACACTGCTCATCTTTGCACTACGCGCCAAAGATATTCATCGAAAATCATTAATCTTTGCACTACAGGCCAAAGATATTCAGTAATATCATCATTTAGGACTGAGGATGATGAAAAATATTTTAAAGAAAACGAATCTAGTGAAACAAAAGAACAAATATTAAAGATTCATACTTTAAACAATTCGAGTTCAAAAATACTTCATAAATAATCATAATGGAGTAAAATTCAAGAATGATCAAAACATGGATACAATCAAAGCTAGTATCCATAATAGATATTTTGGACAAAAATGAAAATTTAATTTTTCTATGAATAGTGTCGTATTCGTGAATAATACCGTATACGTGAATAGTCTTCAGATATGTGAATAAGAACTCGAGCACTAAAAAGACAAAAATTTTACAAGAAAATCTTACCAATAATCCTAAGATAATGATATTAGAAGAAATAATATCATTTTAAAAAATATCCCTTACCTTGAAAAGATCAGATTTTTAAATTTGGAATAATGGATATAATCTTTGAAGGGAACTTGCACCGTATAGTAACACTCAAAGTCTCAAAATACTCACAAGAATACGCTCGATAATATAAAGAAAGAAAATTTCAGTTTCTGGTGTGATTTTCAATTCTAACCTAAGCACCCTATTTATAGGAAAATGCTTAGAACACCAAAGTAGAAAATTTAATAAAATATTATTATTAATAACAAAATTCATACGCGTCCTTTGAAATCAAATTTCCCACATGCCCACCTTCTAGAAAAAGTAAGAAAAACGTTTTTCATAAAATAAATAATTAAAACTTCCAAAAATCAATTATTTTGAAACTTCGAAACTTCAATAATTCATAATAAATAGCCATTTTATCAGAAAAATTCAAACCTTATGTCTTTTCCATAGAAAATTCCAAACAAAAATTGACCAAAATCTACAAATAGGCGATTTTACAGGCTATAATCAAATTTCAATCAAGAAATGGGGTCCACAAACATGTTTAACATGTTTTAAATATTTTTAGTAACAAAAATACTCCTCCTCATATACTCATATATCCCACATTCATTGTAAAAATATCACCATTATTATATTATTAAAATATAATAATATATTTAAATGAATTATTTATCAGAAAAGATAAAATATCAAATTTTCAACAATTGTCACTTTAAAATTTTCTCCATCTATATCCACATAAAATGAATATTTTTCTTATCATATAAATCAATAATTAATTATTTATAAATAATATTATAGAATCACAATACTGGCAACTAGGCCGTTCCTAGGAAAGAGGGAGCTTTCCAATAAGGATTTCTCCTTACTGGCACGCAATTAGGTGACCAAACCTCTCCTTAAATAGAACTTTCTAGACATTGCCAATAATGTTATCTAATAATATTATTCAAATAATATGAATTATTGATATGATAATGAAAATACTATGTAGTGATAATTATTGAAACAACAATAATATTAAATATCAACCTAGCAATTATTGAATCAATAAAATAAAATATTGAACAATAACTACTGTAACAATTATTGAGTAGATCCTTCTTATGTAAGAATCAATAATTGGTGCAATACCATATCTTCTGCTTTAACCAAAGGGTATTCCAACAAGTGTTAATTCAGTAATAATCGCTACTGTTATTTATAAAAACTTATTTTGTCGCTTTCTTCATCCAATCGCCTTAGTTATGGGGCCCACATTAAAGTTAACGGCCGTCATTTAATATTCTCTAACAATAAGAATATTCCACGACCAAACTAATATTCCCCGACAACAATGAATATTTTATAACCACTTGCTTATTTAAAATATTTGCGCATTTTACCCATAACTAACCACATTAATTAAATCAACCCTTACTATTTCAAAATAATAAATAGAGGAAGTTTAATTTTATTTATAATAAGTTGGGGTCTTACAAAGTTATGAGTAAATGAATTAAATATGTTATGTGAAGTAACAAAATTGGAAAATAGGATTTTATGGCTTGGGAATCCTATATAAGGTATATGCAGATTTTTTATGAGGGTTTTGGTTATTGGTGATGAAATTTTATGAGTTTGACATTTTAGGATGATTAAATGCATTAATTAGTAAAGTATAAACAATTAAAATAAATTGTTTATAAGTTTAAGAAATGTTATTCTTTCAATATCATTATACTGAAATATTGGTATAGATTTAATTGTGGAATTTCTACCTTTTTCATGTCAGGGTTACTATTCATGAATTACTATTTATGAGTTACTATTCACGAGTTACTATTTATGGGATACTATTCACGATAAAATTGGTTTCTTTTTCTGACCAAATTATCGTTGATTTATGAATCTTACTCTTAAAATTAAATTCGTGTTTTGATTATATTGTTTTTATTATCATATATAACATTTTTATAATCCTGGTGAAGAAATTTCTCTTTGACTTGAGTGTAAAGATGGGTAGATTATTGGTATGATCGTGCCTATGAGTTCTCTTTGGCTAGTAGTGCAAAGATGAATTATTGACTGGTATGATCATGACCATTGAATTTACAATTGAATATTTTTAGCTTAAGTGCAAAGGTGAATTAATCAACATGGTTATAATTATGGTTTATATAAATTCTGAAATGATTATGTATTTCTTTGAGATATTAATATCTTTGGCCTGTAGTGCAAAGATGAATTATTGATGAATATCTTTGGCCCGTAGTGCAAAGATGACCTGTTGTTGAATATCTTTGGTCCGTAGTGCAAAGATGACCTATTGTTGAATTTCTTTTGCCTGTAGTGCAAAGATGAACTGTTGATGAATATCTTTGGCCCGTAGTGAAAAGATGAATTTATTAGTATGATTATGAACATGAACTGTGATTTGGTATAACCATGATCTTTGATGTTTCAGGTAAAGACATGTGATGAAATATATATTCGTCTTGGATGAGAAGTTCAAATTTGAACTACAATTATGATTATGAGTTATTCACATGACTGTGAACAAGATCTTTTGATTAATGTTACAGGGTTAAAGCATTGTTGGTGGACTTTTAACATAGAGAAGATAATAGACTTTATGGTCTATTTGACTCTTCTAACGGATTGCTCATTCCGCTGCAACTATGGTTGAAAAGTTTTATCATCTACCATATGTTCTAAATCTCTGATTTATTACTGATGAAGGCTATTGATAATTTAATTATCTTTAGTCATAATATTCTTTAATGAGCTAGTTGTGCTCACCCTTTTGCTTCATAATTCCTTTCAGGTAATAAGAGTGTTGTTTGGTTGAGCGGGATATGAAGAGGAATGAATCTGGTGGTCTATAATTGCTGAGGTTCTCCTAAATAGTATGGAAATAATTTTATTGAGAACTTTAGATAAGTGTGTCGTATTGTATACGCTATTTGATATTTAATTTTGGTGAACTCAATAGGTGGGTGAACCAAACTTTGGAAGGGTGTTTTTCACTATCATACAAGATGTCTAATGACCTACGAGTTATCATAAGATGTGGTTGTGCACATCCACTTGTTGAGTATATCTACTGAGCACTACCTATATGATCTTGGAGTTTATTTGAAATATAATTTTCAACCGGAGACAAGGGAGATAGTTATATGTCGAGAGAAGACTCACCATTGGAAGGAACATGATAGTAATCTTCTCATTTTTCTTTAGGGTATATTGGATCAACCAAGGATAATTCTCTGGACATATGATATCTATCATAACTTAGATTCATGGCCTCCTATGTACGAAGGTTTCCTTGAGCACTTCCCAAAGATTTTAATTTCTAAAACAGCTTATTGACCAGACTTTTATGTAATGTATCAATGTGAGGTCTCATCCATAGTTGGGACATGAGTCACAGTTGGTATTAAAACTCACAGTATATGTGTTGTTGTATTTTGCAAGACAATTGTAGTAATAAAGTTGTAGTTATTTTCTGTACCATGTATTTGACGACTCAGAATAGGTTGGATGAATTGGACCTATTTTGGGGGCATCACAAATAGAACAGTGGTCTATAGCTGTTAAGGTTCTCCCTAAATAGTATGGAAATAATTTTATTGAGAACTTTAGATAAGTGTGTCGTATTGTATACGTCATTTGATATTTAATTTTGGTGAACCGAATAGGGCGAGGTGAACCCAATTTTGGAAGGGTGTTTTGCCACTATCATATAAGATGTCTAATGACCTACGAGTTATTATAAGACATGGTTGTGCACATCCACTTGCTGAGTATATCTACGAGCACTACCTATATGATCTTGGAGTTTGGTTGAAACATAATGTTCAATTGTAGACGGTGGAGATAGTTATATGTCAAGAGAAGACTCACCATGTAAAATCCCAAATTTTACGAATAAAGATTTAAATTTTTCGATTTTTTTTTTGAATATTATGGTGTGGATTTAATATAATATTATAGTTGTGGGTAATATTTATAAATTTTGCAAAGTATACAAGTTGTTATATTATTCGATTGGTTTGGGAATATTCTTTGTGTTTGGGAAATATTCGATGACGACGACAAATCGTTAAGTGGACCCCACAATGTAATTATTGTCGATTGAGAAAATGACAAAAATATTTTTATGAAAATAACGACGGAAGTTTTACCAAGTTATCTTTGTTGAACTACTTTCAGTAGTAAAAAGTACGATGAATACGCGTGGTTGGTTGCATAAGAAGCACACAGTATTGATTATTGATGCTTATGTGAGAAGTCACATAGTTTTGTTCAATTATTGCTACATGAGTTGTTGCATAAAAGATCTCACGTTATTTGATTCAATTATTGTTGATTGTTATATATATATATATATATATATATATATATATATATATATATATATATATATAAGTTTTGTTTTATTAGTATTAATAATGTAATAAAAGCAGAAAACTTTTATATAAAATGTAATACTTTTATAAAGTTATTCATTTTATTAGGCTAATAGTAAAATCTTTTTATATAAAAATGTAATACTTTTATAAAGTTATCTGCTTTTATTAGACAATAATTAGATTATATTATATTTTATTATGCATAGTGTTTGTATAATTACTGCGTAGTAAAATCTTTTTAAAAGTTATTCATTTTATTAGATTATAAATAGAATATATTATATTTTATTTTAAACCAATCTGAATCGTCCGTTTAAAGTAAATCGATCTGGACCATTCATAGATTGGTTACTATTCAGTCCATTCTTCTATAAATAGAAGTTCATTCCTTCATTATTTCTTACGAATCCACTTTGAACTCTAGAGAGAAAAAGCGTAGAGAGAATTATTCGCCTCATAATCTTGAGCGTATTTCTTTAGCGTTTAAGAAAGCTTTGAAATGTAGTAAGAGTTTCTTCAAGTATATCTCCGCCTCACCGCCGTAGTACTCTTCTTTATAAAAAGTAAGGGGTATTTTTTTTATATTCATGAAGAGAACTTCATTATTCCATTCTTTATTATTCATTGGAATAACTCAGATACGCTGCTACCCTATACTTGGTGAAATTCTTTTTATTCCATTCTTTATTATTCATTTGGAATATCCTGTTCATGCATTTTACGCCGACCGGTTCCGCTCTTTATTATTCTCATTGGAATATCCCGTCTGCATGCATTTTATGCCGGGACTGATTCCGTTATTTATTATTCATTGGAATAACTCGCCTACATCTGAGTACCGCATGCATGGTGATTTCATTTGTTATTCCATTCTTTATTATTCTATTGGAATATCCCGTTGGCGTCGTATTACGCGACCGGTTTCGTTATTTATTATTACTTGGAATAACTCGCCTACATCAAGAAGCGCATGCATGCATGGTAATTTCTTTTGTTATTCCATTCTTTATTATACTCATTTGGTTAATGTTTTGACTTCTATACTCCATGAAATTAGTGGAATATCCTTGATATTTGCGCTTCATCCAGTATTTTCTCATAAAAATATTCTTCTGAGCATTCTTGAATTTTACTCTACAAAGAAGTATCATGTTGACAATTTGGACGTTATTAGTTCCTGGATAAATTAATTCTTGAACTTATTTTATTGAATTCTTATATCATTGTCATCATCCTCATGTTTATATTATGTTGAAAGTTATCTGTGGCCTGTAGTGCATAGATGGACTTGGTATGATTATGACCAGGGATTATTCGGTATAATCATGACCGTAATGTTACAAATGATGTGAAAAAAGTCCTCATTGGCCCATAGTGCATTAATGGACAATTTTTGGTATGATTATGGCTATGGATTCTCTTCGGCCAAGGGAGCAAAGATGAATTGTTTTATGGCATGATCAAGACCGTTGATGAATACACGAATATCCTTGGACCGTAGTGCATGGATAATTTATGGTCGTGATACTAATGAATATCCTTGGCCGTAGTGCAGGGATGATGTGGATTATTTATTAAGTCGAGTCTCAAATGATAAAAGTGATGAAAAACCTTTTAAATCATAAAAGATAGTAGATTTTATTCTCTACTTGACTCTTTTAATGGATTGCTTGTTCACGCTATTGCTTAAACTTGATGTCTATTGTATTTTATCGGTTTAACATTGTTGAAGACTAATGATAATTTATTCTGCATTATCTTAGTCATAATATTTCTTACTGGGCTAGTTGAGCTCACCCTTTCCTTCACTATTTTCTTCAGGAAATGAGAACGTAGCCGGAACTAGTCGGGAAACGGAGTGACGGTCCAGATGATAGTATTAGTAGTCCTCACTATTCTGTTAAATAGTGTGACAATAAATGTAATGAGGACTTATTCTGAGAGTGGATATTGTCTAGAAGACAATATTTGTATTAAAACTCACAGCTTTCTTGTTGTATATTAAAGATTATATGTGTATTCTGTACCATGTATTTGGCGACTCAGAATAGGTGATGTATGCCTATTTTGGGGGCGTCACACACCATTGGAAGGAACATGATAGTAATCTTCTTATTTTTCTTTGGGGTCTATTGGATCAACCAAGGATAATTCTCCAGTCATATGATATCTATTATAACCTAGACGCATGGCCTCCCATGTACGAAAGTTTTTTTGAGCACTTCCCAAATATTTTAATTTCTAAAACAGTTATTGATTGTACATTTATGTAATATATCAATGTGAGGTGTTATCCATAGTTGGGACATGAGTCACAGTTGGTATTAAAACTCACATTATATGTGTTGTTGTATTTTGCACGAAAATTGCAGTAATAAAGTTGTAGTTATTTTCTGTACCATGTATTTGGCGACTCATAATAAGTTGGATGGATTGGACTTATTTTGAGGGCGTCACAGGAATAACCTGTATGTGCGGTCTATCGCATGCCTGATGATTTCATATTCCATTCTTTATTATATTCAGTTGGTTAAAGTTTTAACTTCTATATTCCATGAAATTAGTGGAATATCCTTGATATTTACGCTTCATCCAGTATCTTTTCATGAAAATATTCTTCTGAGCATTCTTGAATTTTACTCTACAAAGAAGTATCATGTTGACAATTTAGACGTTATTAGTTCCTGGATAAATTAATTCTTGAACTTGTTTTATTGAATTCTTATATCATTGTCATCATCCTCATGTTTATATTTTGTTGAAAGTCATTTGTGGCCTGTAGTGCATAGATGGACTTGGTATGATTATGACCAGGGATTATTCGGTATAATCATGACCGTAATGTTACAAATAATATGGTAAAAGTCCTCATTGGCCCGTGGTGCATTGATGGACAGTTGTTGGCATGATCATGACCATTGATGAATAAACGAATATCCTTGGCCCGTAGTGCGTGGATAATTTGTGGTCGTGATACTAATGAATATCCTTGGCCGTAGTGTAGGGATGATGTGGATTATTTATTAAGCTGAGTCTCAGCGATAAAAGTGATGAAAAATCTTTTTAAATCATAAAAGATAGTAGATTTTATTCTCTACTTGACTCTTTTAATGGATTGTTTATTCCGTTGCTGTTAAACTTGATGTCTAATATATTTTATCAGTTTAACACTGTTGAACGCTAACGATAATTTATTCTACATTATCTTAATCATAATATTTCTTACTGGGCTAGTTGAGCTCACCCTTTCTTTTACTGTTCTCTTCAGAAAATGAGAATATAAATTTGGACAAGTCGGGGAACAGTGACTGGTCCGATGATAAGATTAGTAGTCCTCACTATTATGTTAAATAGTGTGATAATAAATATAATGAGGACTCCATTGAGTGTGGATATTGTCTAGATGACAATATTTGTATTAAAACTCATAGCATATATTTTGTCGTATTTTACACGACAGTTGTATAATTAAGTTTTTGTTTGTATTTTGTACCATATTTTTGGCGACTCAGAATAGGTGATGTATACCTATTTTGGGGGCGTCACATGATGTCTATTGCATTTTATCAGTTTAACATTGTTGAAGACTAATGATAATTTATTCTTCATTATCTTAGTCATAATATTTCTTACTGGGCTAGTTGTGCTCACCCTTTTTGCTTTTATTGTTCTCTTCAGGAAATGAGAACGTAGCAGGGACTAGTCGGGGAACGGAGTGACGGTCTAGATGATAGTATTAGTAGTCCTCACTATTCTATGAAATAGTGTGATAATAAATGTATTGAGAACTTATTTTGAGTTTGAATACTGTTTAGAAGACAATATTTGTATTAAAACTCACAGCTCATGTTGTATATTTAAGGTTGTATTTGTATTATGTACCATGTATTTGACGACTCAGAATAGGTGATGTATACCTATTTTGGGGGCGTCACACCTTCTCCGATGAACCTTAAACAACGAACCAAAAATGAACCGACTATAACGACTTTTTTGAGTTATAGCAAAACAGTCGTCATAGTTATATCGGCTTTGTATGTTATAATGACGGAAAAAATCGTAACTATAATGATTCGCTTTTGATTCATTGCTTAAGCTCATTGAAAGAAGGAGCCTATTGTTTGTATATTTCAAGTAAGAACTAATGACTTATATTTTCATATTATTTGTAGATATCAATACTAATTTGATTTTTTTTATCTTTTAAATAAATTTTAAAAAGATAATAATAACGAGATTTTATTTCCAAAATATATTAATTATATTTTTTAATTTATATATTTTTAATTTAAAAAAATCACCACAAAAATTATGAAATATTATAGTAATATTTGGACAGGTAACTGGTATTAGTAGGAAGATACCGCTAGTAGCCGTCGTTTATTACTCATTGCTTTCTAAAAACAAAATCAAAATAGTAGTAGTAGAAGCAAAATAGTAGTAGAAGTAGTAGTACTATAGTGTGTGTGTGTTTGTGTGTGAGAGAGAAAGACAGAAGGAGATGATGACCTACACTAATGTTTTCCCCTCCTGCAACGCCTCGACTCACTCACTGAGTCTGACTCGCCCTTCTCTCTTACCATCTTCAACACCCCAAAACATCGACAACTACTACACCAACGTCAACAGTCCCTTTTTCTCCCTGTAATTTCTCTCTCTGCGCCTGCCCTTTTTCGTCTTTTTCTAGCACTCCCCGCAATCCGGCGGTCCGCATCTCTCCAGGGCGACTCCTCTTCTTCGTCACCCTCCGACCTCCCCCCATATATATATTGTGTATATACACGCATTATTTATCACCTCTCCCCTTCTCTTTTTAGGGTTTCCCAATTATCAGCTCTCTTCTTTTCTCTTTATATAAAACGTGAAAAATCACTCCACACCATTGATTCATCGCCTTGTCATCACCTTCAACTGGTAATTTCTCTCATTGAAATCCGAGCGTCAGCCTTCATATTTCTAGGTCATTCTATTTCCAATTTGTGTGAATTATACAAAAGTTAACTTCTTTTTTTGGTGATTTATCTGTAGGTTTTGTTTTCTGGTTATTATGCATTGCTGGTTAATGTATTGAGAATTGGTGATTTATGTTTTTTTTGGCTAGGGTTTTAATTGGGCTTTGTTTGAGAATTTAAATTTTGGTGACTGAATGTGTATTTTTTTTGTTGGAAGGTGTTATTGGGTAGATAAATGTGTGAGTGGTGGGTTGTTATGTTGAATGGCTATTGAAAAGAATTGTTTTAAGGTTTTGAGATTGTATGCGGAGTTGTCTTCTCGGAGTAGGGAAACTATGTCTAGTGATGAAGATGAGTTCCCAAAGGTTGTCGAGTCTGATGACGAGGATGATGAATTTGATGACTGTGATTCTGGGGCAGGGTCTGATGACTTTGATTTGTTGGAATTGGGGGAGACTGGAGAGGAGTTCATTCAAGTTGGGAATCAGACATGTAGCGTTCCGATTGAGTTGTATGACCTTCAAGGTTTGGGTGATATTTTGTCTATGGATGTGTGGACTGATTGTTTAACCGAGGAAGAGAGATTCAGTCTCACAAAGTATCTTCCAGATATGGACCAAGAGATGTTTATGTGGACCTTGAAAGAGCTCTTTACTGGCTGTAATATACATTTTGGGAGTCCCATCAATAAACTGTTTGAAATGTTTAAGGGGGGGTTATGTGAACCAAGAGTTGCTCTCTATAGGCAATGTATGAATTTCTTTCAGAACCGCATGCATTACCATCTTCTGCGGAAGCATCAAAACTCAATGGTCACTAATCTTTATCAGATAAGGGATGCTTGGGTTAATTGCAGGGGATACAGCATTGAAGAGAAGATCCGAGTGTTGAATATTATGAAGAGTCAAAAGAGTTTAATGCATGAAAAGATGGAAGAGTTGGAAACTGACTAAGAAAGGGAAGAGTCTGTCGATGGTTTGTGGTCCAAAAGGCTGAAGGACCGGAAACTTGGCCAGAAAATAGATGGTTATCCTGAAAACAGGCTTATCCAGCCATTGACTTCTCTGGAGGGAGGCAGATGGCCTTGGAAACAGCAACCTATCGAAAGCAGAATCCGAAAGGGACTTTGAAGGTGGCTGGATCTAAGATGTCCATGTCAAAAGAATTAGCAGGTCGTTTTTCTACTGTTCAACATGGCATGGAAATGAAGTCCGGCCTTTATGGTTCAGCATTAGTTCCTCCAAGACTGAACAAGGCATCAGGGTACGATTCAGGGGAGGCCGTCCGGATGAGAAATCAGGTCAGGGATGACGATGATGCTGATGAAGCAATGTATGAAGTGGCTATCCAGAGAGAGCGAAGTTTTCCAAGAACCGTTCCAATGGATAAAGCCGGTCCTGTTAAAGTTTCGAAGAAGTACGAAGGTTCCAGAGGTGAAGAATATTCTGACTGTTTAATGGGTCTGCCTGTGTCTTTGATGAACGATTTTCCTGCCTATGTTAGGAATTGGGCTGTGAATCAGTTATCAGATATAGAGGTGTTAACAGCGAAGCCATCTAATTCAAGGCTTCCCTATGATTATGTCAAGAAGCTCAAGTATCCTGACAACATGCAGCAAGTTAATGTGGAGGATCAAGTAAAATACGGAAAAGACTAGACTTCAAAGTTGTCAATCAAAGGAGGTCAAATTGAGCTATCAGATGGAAGTGATCCATTTTGGCATGGCAAAGCACAAGGTGAGCCTTTCCACGTTGATCAGTCATCTAAATATGGTGACTGGAATGTTAAAAGCAAGAAGTGGAAGCTTGGAAGAAACTCCCCTGATAGCAAAGTTAATGATAGATTATTCAATTCTGAGTACAAAGTGAAGCCATCACAGGAGAAGGACAGGGGGATATCTATACTGAATGGAAGGGCAGATGTGGCAGCCGTGAAAGGCATTAGAATGTTCACCAAAGGTGAGGAGACAGATTCAGACTCATCTGAGCGATCTGAAGAAAATGAGGATGACAATCCTTTGATGAGGAGCAAGTGTGCTTTTCCCACTGTTGTCTCGGGAGTGAAATCTACTACATTTCCTAAGAAGGCTAAATTTCTTAAGAAAAATAAAAGGACTGGTGGGCTTCTTGATGGATCATCACAATCCTCAAGAAAGATAAGCGACTTTGGTGAACGTTTACATATGGTAGAAGGGGATAATTACAATTTGAAAGCAAAGCAAAAAGGTAAGATGCATGATACAAATCAGTCAAGTAATTCTACAACTAAAGGTCTGGAAGACGGTTTTTCCCCTGGATCTGGAAGGGTGAATGGTGATGATGATGAAGATGTTTGGGGAGAAAGATACACGTTTGGGAGGAAAGGCCAGTTGCAAGGGGAACAGGGTGAAAGGTTTCCCTTGCAATTGCTGAAGCCCTACCCTGCCGGGAGAAGGCAGAAAGCAGAAACTATGCACGACTATTCAGTTCCTCGGTTAACTAACTTGCAAGATCACGTTGTCGACAACCAAGATGATTTGCTTGGACGTAAAGTACGGGATAATGGTGCTTTCGGTAGGATGAGGAAGAAGGGTCAATATTTTAAAGCATATGAGGATGATCATCGGGAAAGATCTGATCTTCAGTTACTAGAGTGCAACTATTTGACGAGAAAGCGGAAAGTTAAGGATGATTTGATGACATACATGGATGAGCTGGATGATAATGATTATTTACATCAGCAGCAAATTCATGATACCACTCCCTCTAGAAAAAGCGGGAAAAGGAAATCTGAGGATGACACTGGTACTTTTGAGAAAGGAACTTCTGAGCCACCTGCTACAGAAGTTGCAGAAGAAGATGTTGATCTAGAAAGCAAACCACTGAAGAAGCCGTTTACATTAATTACTCCTACAGTTCACAGTGGATTCTCATTCTCCATTATTCATCTTCTTTCAGCTGTTCGTATGGCGATGATCACTGTGCTTCCGGAGGATTCTTTAGACATGAGCAAACATCATGGCAAGAATGATGGAAGACTTAAACTTGGGGAGGATCAGGATAGAAAGCAGGAAGGCATCAGCGGGGTTCATTTGCACGGCAACGTGGATATAAATAACTCCGAGAAATCTGTGCAAGTGAATGTCCCGTCTCTTACTGTTCAAGATATTGTTAACCGTTTGAGATCAAATCCTGGAGATCCTTGTATTCTTGAGACTCAAGAACCACTTCAGGACTTGATCAGAGGTGTTCTGAAGATATTTTCTTCCAAAACATCTCCTTTAGGAGCGAAAGGTTGGAAGACAATTGTGGTGTATGAAAAATCTAAAAAAAGTTGGTCCTGGGTTGGTCCAGTTCCTCAGAATGTATCAGATCACGAGGTTATTGAGGAGGTGACATCTCCTGAAGCTTGGGTCCTTCCTCACAAAATGCTTGTGAAGTTAGTTGACTCATTTGCCAATTGGTTGAAAAGTGGTCAAGAGATCCTTCAACAAATAGGAAGTCTTCCTGCCCCTCCTTTGACACTGATGCAACTTAACTTGGATGAGAAAGAAAGGTTCAGAGACCTAAGAGCTCAAAAGAGTCTCAACACCATTAGCCCTAGCTCTGATGAAGTAAGAAGTTATTTTCGTAGGGAGGAAGTCCTCAGGTATTTAATTCCTGACAGGGCCTTCTCTTACACTGCTATTGATGGTAAAAAATCCATTGTAGCTCCCTTGAGAAGATGTGGGGGTAAGCCAACGTCAAAAGCCCGAGACCATTTTATGCTGAAACGTGACCGCCCACCCCATGTTACTATTCTTTGTCTTGTGAGAGATGCAGCTGCAAGATTGCCTGGAAGTATCGGAACGAGGGCAGATGTTTGTACTTTGATTAGAGATTCACAGTACATAGTGGAAGATGTCTCTGATGCACAAGTCAATCAAGTTGTCAGTGGAGCCTTGGATCGTTTGCATTATGAACGTGATCCCTGTGTGCAATTTGATGGGGATAGAAAATTGTGGGTTTATTTACATAGAGAAAGAGAAGAAGATTTTGAGGATGACGGAACTTCATCTACTAAGAAATGGAAGAGGCAAAAGAAAGAAGCTCTTGAGCCATCGGAACATGGGACAGTGACTGGCGTATAATGGGATTGGGGAAGGGGACCCAGCTGGGTTTGATTTGTGTTCTGATCTCAATGTTGACCCTTCATGCATGGATGATGATAAGAGAGTGGATCTTTTGTATTATGATGATAAACATCATGTGGAAGAAAACATTGAGGGTCTTGACTCTGAACAAGGGGCCATGCATCCAGGTCCTCCAATGGTTTGGGAGGCTTTTGGCTTGAATCCTGTTCAAGAGAACAGGTTATTATGTCAGGAAAATTCCACCAATGAAGATTTCGATGATGAAACTTTTGGCAGAGAACAACCAGCTGACATTCTAGGCACGAGCTTATCCTGAGGAAGCTTAAGGTAATGTCCTGCATCTCTATGCTACTACTTAATTTCTGCAGTTTTATTCATTTCTGGAAAGTGCATCAGTGGTTGAAATATTGATTGTGGCATGCTGTCATTGTTACTTTTCAAGCATAGTCTGGTTTCTTTGCCCATTTTTTTTCGTTTAAAGTCTTTAAGTAAAAACAGACCAGTGGGAGGGTTCCATTATGCTTCTGGCTCCTTAGTTGTAGCTTGGTTTGCTTCTTATAGTGATATAGATGCACCAACAATAATAATGTTTTTCTAATTTTTATGTACTTACAAATATTAATGTTTCTGAAGAATAGAAATGAAAAATGAACATACGGAGAAAAAGGGACAAAAAGAAAAGTAAAAAGAATATGGGAACTAATGACTTACCCCATTCCCCGTAATTATATAGGGCAGATTCTACTTTTCAGAAAAGAGAAACGGATTATGGATGAATCTGAGCAATATATTAATATTTTCTTTTGTTTTATTCTATTTTTTGTGTGTTTTTGTTTTTGGATTGGTATCGATTTCGACAGAATTTTACATATAGTTTCAGAAGCTATTTGAGGGAAGTTTTTGGTTGTGATGTTTCCTTTTCTTTGGCTTACAAGTGATGGGGGAAATTAGGGTTATACAAGTGGTAACTTTTTGGCAAATCAAAATGATGCCTTGATAAAATGTTTCAAATTGGCTTTTTGGTTGACATTGTTCCAGAGGTTTTAAACAAGCATTGGTTTATGTTTAAGGGAGTGTATGAGTACCAAATAGATGGTCTTGTAAAGTCATTTACATGTATGTTGCATTGATGCGTACATGTTGGTGGGTTATTCTCTAATTAAATAACAGTCTGGCGTATTC
Source organism: Panax ginseng (assembly GCA_020205605.1). Lineage (NCBI taxonomy): Eukaryota > Viridiplantae > Streptophyta > Magnoliopsida > Apiales > Araliaceae > Panax > Panax ginseng. The sequence goes on from CM035130.1 coordinate 15,650,583, forward strand.
TGGTTAATGTTCCAATGGACATGGATACCTTTATCGAAATAAGTTATTGGATGTTGTAGTGGTTCCTTTTGATCATATCATTTCCATTTTTTTCCTCCGACATTTATCAATAAAATTTAAATATGAATGTAGTAGCAGGAATGTGATGTTTACTTGTATTTTTTGGTATGAATGTTTTGAAAGTTTTAAACCCTTGGAAGTCTATTGTCACTCCATTCGAGTTACATGGATAGGTGATAGGAAACTCAACTACCAAGTCAACTTTTCTCATTCAGGTTGAGTACAGGGATCTTTATAATTTATTTATTATTATTATGTGCTTTTGTTTTGGGTTGATTAGAAATATGGATTATCAACAGAAAATATAACCAAGTAGTACAAGCAGAAACTGGCCTGAAAGTTTTAAAAGCAACAAAAGAAAAGAAATACAAAGCATAGGCACAAAGGCGAACATCAGTAAATAAAGTACATTAACAATATCTCTCTCCACCATTTTTCCCTTTCTTTTTGGTACAAAAGTAAGTGTGGCGCTTTTTCATTTGCAATGACATTTAGTCCAATTGATCAAATATTTCTTTCACATTTTTTGAATTGGTGCAACGGTGATGGAAATTAATTTTTCTCCTGTTTACACAAAATAGTTAGCATGGCATATCAAAGATTTAACTAAAAGTTCAAGTTAACTAAAGTAAGTTTGTATTCTTTACTATCAGAAAAAACAAAGAAAAATTGTACGATTCTTCTTTGGAAAGTATAATTGTGTGTTTAGTGGAGGTTGAATACACTGTACTAAATTTTGCTGGATTGCGATTCTCACCATGGCTAGTAATCAATGTGCTGGGATGATGGCTTTCTCCTTCATTTATGTCGTGAATACTTATTTCTTTTGTTTACTTTACTGTGATTATGTATTGAAAAATAGGGCATGAAAAAACTATTTATCTGCTTTAATTGGCCTAGTTCATTGGATTTCTAACAAAGTGGGATACTAAATTTTTGCAGGCGCCATTTGTTTCAATTGTTCAGCAATCTGTCCATTCAGGGCCTGCGAATTGCTATACATTGAAGATGTGACATGTATATTGATTTTAGTACTAAATTGTAGAACAATGATCTTGTTGAGGCCAAGAAATTTTAAATACAGGAGAGAAATCTCATGCACAATAAAAAGTTTCTTTCTGCTCTCCATGTCTCTTACCTTTTGGACTTTAAAGCAGTTATTATTATTTTTTTTTTTAAAAAAAAAAAACATAATTCAGTGTACTCTGAATTGAGAAGCTTTTGCAAATTGGACGACTTTTATCTCCCTGTACATATGTGAGATACTTATAATTCTTGTGGAAACAAATATTGGTCCATTGTTTTTATGCCTATTGTTCAGTTCTTGGAATTTTTGATCTCTTATAATTCGTATAGCATGAATGTTTCGAATGTTATTACCAAAACATTCATGCATTGCTGTAGATGGCTACTGGTATCGGACATTTGTTAATTAATTACAGATGTGTTTTCTTCATGTGTTAAAAAAATTGCATTTTTGCACTATATGTGCTGTGTGAGAGATGGATGTCCAGAGACAGAAGAGAGAGTTTAAAGGACCTTTTCCTCTCACTGAATCCGCTAAAATCAGAGGGAGTGAATATATTCATTTTGCTTTTTGGTATCACCATTTCGGAAACTCCAGCAACTTTAAATAGATCCATCTATGTACTTCTTGTAGTTATAAGGTGCAGTTTGGCATAAATCCGTATTAATGTAACTGGGATCTGGTTTCAAGTATTTTACCTATGAAATTTCAGTTTAGAACGTGTAGTTTGTAAGCCAGCGTAAATCCGTAGGTCATGTAATTCAGGTGCAGCTGTGCTTAGTTCCTACTCTGGGCAGCATTTCTGGAAAAAGTTTTACAGCACAATAAAAATGGTTTCTAGGAAATAAACAATGAATTATTGGTACACAATATAACATTACTCAAGTATTATTATTTTTTCCATGGGCCTCTTAAGTCGAGTAGAACCCAAGGTGGAGATTGATTCCTACTTCTGTTATGCTCCACTTGCTTAGTTAATAGCTGTGAGGGGAACCCTGGAATCCCCTAAAATATGTTGTTTTACATCTCCATTAGCTTGCTTCAAAGATTTTGAATCCCAGAATGACTCCAACAACTCAGCAAATGCAAGGGTTCTGACTTCTTCAATGGATGTGATGCTTGGTAAATTGAATGGTCTCTTTTTCGGCGTGGAGCATGATGGTTGATCAACCTGTCCATGATGACAAAGGGTGAGAAAAGCTCTTAAACAAATTTACTCGCACAATAATAATTTGCACCAGGGTTAAAAATTCTAGTTGTACTCCTTTTAATGAAAATGAATGCAATAAAACTGACCCAATTTTATACTCTGTACCCTGCCTAGAAAGGTGCTTGTCAAAAATATATTTATAAAGAATGAAACAGAACGCCTTAATAACACTGAAACGCGTTCTTACCAAATATTCAGTCAAGAGACATTTTCCTGCATCTTCTGTGATCTCAACGGTCTTGTGATAGTGTCCGCTTTTTAGTTCCCTCAAGTCTCCACAACAAGAAACAATGATAGAATCAAGATTACCACATGCATCATGGTCAAGTTGTAACGAATCTGCAAGGTTTTGCTCAGTTAATTAAGTTTGCTTTCGCAAGAAAACCATCTATCTTATACCAACCATATAAGGTTCATCACTTGCACAGAACTTGATACTTACAATCAATAGAGGAAAGGAGATTCTTGCTTGCGGTATCTGCATCTTCAAGAGTAGATGACACAGCAGAAGAAACCCAAGAACGCAAGATTTGATTAGAATCCATTCCTCCCCTAAAGAGACGCACAGACACCAAATAAAGATTTACAGATATAGATGAGTTGATATGATGATATTATGATACAAGAGGTCACCGACCTTATTATTTCATCAACAGAAGCTGCATTGCTCTTCTCTAGACTCAGCAAGGATTCTTGAGCACTGCTCCACTGCTGTTGTCCCATTTTTGCTTTTTGTGAACTGCAAATAAGAATTAACCCAATATTAAATTAGAAAAAAGTTAATAATAGAACATGTTCATAGCTATACTATCATCATAACATGTGGCTGATACCATTTCTGAAGAACCCCCTCCAGATCTTTCTTTCCACTTTCGACAGCAGCAGTATCCTCAAGATATTGGGTTTCAGATTTTTCCATGTAACTAAACCATTCAACTTTAACAGAAGATGTTGAATCTTGCATAGTCGACATTTCATGCTGTAACCTTTTGGTCCTAGTGGCTGCACTCTGCCGAAGGCCAGTAACAGCGGATTGTACCTGAACAGTGCACAGAAGCTTAGATTTTCAACTAACCTTGAGAAATGATCATCTTTAGTTAAACAATAAAATAGTGCACCAAAATGTTTTGAATCAAAGCCATTGCACATGAGGAAATTATATAATCAACACATTTTCGGTGGAGAACAATTCTTTTCTTATATTCCATATAAGAATACTCTTTACAATCGAGGATCATACTGCCAGATAGATAACCCAGCAACAATACTTTAGTTTGCCATGTGAATTAAAGAATTTAGCTAATTACTTCATAATTTTAACAGCAATTATAATTCTTTTACCAGTTATAGGACCAACTCCTTGACTTACTAACACCTTAGAGCAGTGACCAAGGCTGCAGGATGACCATAGAAATGCAATAAATGTTGTTATAATGTCATTAGGCTGTGTCTAGATGACCCAATTAGAAGACTTTGAATTCAAGCCAAGTTGTAACAAAAGTTAAGTTAAAAGTTTTCCCTATTTATTATACTAAAGAAGATTGATCATATCTAGGGGGTCACTTCAATGGTTCATACCAGTTTCTTCTTCCTAGAATGTGAACTTGCAAGCAGTTCTGCAACTTTTTCCAATAGTTGCTTTTCTTCATTGGCAGTGCATTCCTGTAGATAAATGAACATTAAAACATAAAAGATATGGATGTATTTTGATTCAAGCAAAAAGAAAGTTTGTGATTGAAGGCTATAAAAAGTTTAATTACCTCAAACTTCTTTTCAAATTCGGATAATTTCTGGTCATTGACTGTTTGTGCATCTTCTACAATTTGGCTCAAATTGGATGCATGTATGTCTAAGGTCTTGAAGAAATTAACAGTAATTTGAGAAATTGACTGTGTGGTAACCACAGCTCTGGAATGTGCCTGTATTTAGTGCCAATATGAGAGACCCGGGACAGTGCAGGTTTGCAGAGAGGCTAGAGCATTCCCTTCACTAAAATCGAATAGTAGGTAAGATTCACTAGCTAGAAGTTTACTGAGAAGATGTCATTAACCTCTTTTGGTTAACCCCCCAAAACCAGATAGATCTATGAGAAATCTCATTTAGTTAGATATGGTAGATTAAAATGGGAGATACCAAAAGAATTGACTGCTGAGCCGTAT